>JAJOZX010002365.1:517500-668376 GCA_023014485.1 Bathynomus jamesi
CATGAGAACTGAGCCTCAGAAAGCATATGATATTTCATTCTTAGAAGATCAAAGAACAAAACGAGAAACATGTTTAGGTTTGCTAGATGCAGATTATGCATCAAAAGTACAGCGCAAGTACATTAGATTAGAGAAAGAGAAGAAACGCAAAGAGAAACATAAATCAGTGAAGCAAGTGAGTGCTACAGCCAGAACATCAGAGACCCTTCTTTCTAGCAAGACCAGTTCTGAGACAGACAGCTATGAAGAGTTTTCGACAGAACCTACAGCAGGACCTTCAAATGCTTCCAGCCCCAAAAATATTCTTCCCTCGCCATTGGTTTCCTCCACTGCAGACAGACTTAATCTCTCTATTGGACAACGGACTGTTTTTGCTGCTGCAGTAGCCATTAGGTGTGGCAAGGATATTGAAAAACTGTCCCTCTCCAGGACCACATCTGCCAGAGCCGCTCGAAAGACAAGAAAACGAAAATATGAAACTTGCATCAAGGATTTTACTCCTGATCACTGCCTAGTACATTGGGATAGCAAGCTGCTTACTAAATCATGTTCAGAACAAGAAGACCGCCTTGCAATACTTGTTACTGGATACCCAAATGTAGAAAAACTTTTATCAGTTTCTATAATAGATGATTCCACTGGATTGTCTCAAGCCACTTCTGTATTTCAAAGTATTGAAAAATGGAACTTGAAGCAAAATGTCTTTGGAGTATCATTTGATACCACTGCATCCAATTCAGGATGGATGAAAGGTTCCTGTAAGTTACTTGAAGAACTTTTGCAAAAGAAATTGATTTGGTTAGCATGCCGCCATCATGTGGCTGAAAGAGTTTTGTGTGCTGTGTATGAAACCATTTTTGGCCCAAGTAAATCTCCTGAGTTTGAGTTATTCAAAGAATTTCGCGAGTCTAAATGGAAGAAAATTAATACGAAATCTACATACAATGTTCTTGATGTTAAATCAAGGTATCAAAGAGGCCTAAAGGAAGAATGTGTAGAATTTATGACCCAATGTTCAAGAAAATCTGACTGCTTTCCACGTGATGACTATAAGGAAGTTGCTGAAACAACTTTAATGCTTTTAGGAGAGGTTTCCAGAGAAAACAGTCATTGGCGGAAACCTGGTGCAATGCACCGTGCCAGGTGGATGGCAATGATTTTGTATACAAATAAAATGTATGCTTTGCCCACCAAGCATCATATGATGAATCATTGATTAAGAAATTAAAGAGAATGTGTCTATTTAATGCATTAATTTATGGAAAATACTGGCTTTTATGTTCTAATTCACTAGATAATCCAGCTAATGATCTGAAGTTTTATCATGATTTGGTGAATTACAAGAAGGAAGATAGGGAAGTTGCAAATGCTGCTTTGAAATCTTTTGCCAATCATTACTGGTATTTGACGGAGGAAGTGGTCCCTTTGAGTTTCTTTGGATCGCTAAGTAATGATGAAAAAGATAAGATCGCAAAATCCTTAAACAAATATCCAGTTCCAGAAAATTATGTATGTGGGCAACTTGTTTTCCCCATTTTAAAGGAAGACACAAAGCTTCATCAGCTAGTAGGTCCAATTTCATGGCATTTATTTCAATGCTGTGGGTCAAAACCAGACTCATGGATAAAGAAACCAGCATCAACATGGGAAGAGGTCGATGACTACAACAAACTAAAAAACATTCTTTCATCTATTAGAGTAGTCAATGACACCGCTGAAAGAGGAATCAAGCTGGTTCAAGACTTTCATGACAAATGTCAAAATGAAGAAGAATTTCAAGGTCTTTTGCAAATTGTGAAAGAGAATAGAAGACTAATTCCTGATCCTAGTAAAGAGACTCTTAAAAGAATGAAACTCAGTAAAGAATAGTTCATTAACAGATAGATTAGGTATTTTTATTTGCAGAGATTGTTTTAATTTAGAAGAGGCTGATTTTTTTTTGTTATTAAATATACCATAAATTGTCTTTTCTTATTTTTATGTTTAAAAAGCTCTTATATCAATGATTTCTAATTAGGAAACTTGTTTCTTTTTATTTTTTTGAGGAAAGTGTTGAATAAAGGAAAAAAAAAACGATGGGACCTCACAACTATAGATAAAGTGTTAATTTTTAACTTTATTTTATATATACTGTATATAGTTTTGAGGTTGTCCTCACTTTGTATAGGCTAGTTATAATAAAAACTAATTATGATTTGCATTATAACTAACAAATACAAAGCCCATCGCCGCTAAGCTGCATTGGGGTGATGCTTCAAAGGTGGCGGTAACACCTTATTTAAGAAGAAGGCACTGCAAGCAAAAAAATTTTTAATTTAAATTTTTAAAAAATAAATGAAAATTTTCAAAATTAAGTAAATTTCTATTTTGATGAACTTTTCTAATATAACTTTTGATTCTAAATAATTTTTATTCTATAACATATTTCGATAAAGTTGATAGTGTTTGAGATATATGGGGTTTTTAGGAAAAGGGGATGCGCAAAATTTCAAGGGGGGTGGGGGGGATTCAAAATTTGTCGGATTAGAAAATGCCTGTAAAATTCGTGTTTAGGACATCATTTGGCACAACATTAGACTCCTGGACCTTGACTTTTTGAAAATGACCCAAAAATGGTACACCCTAATGAATGACTGAAAATATTACACTAACAATTAAAAGTAATTACTATTACCCTTCAAAAATACCAGCTGGCTAAACATCTGGTCAGACGGTCTATTCCTTTTTGGAGCGTGAATGTGACCAGCCAAACTAAACAACCGTTCTACAGGAGCAGAGGATGGTAGTGGTGTGTTATACTTCAGGAAGACCCGTAGAATTCCTGGGTACTGCCTCAGAGATTGGAGAGAATGACTTTCGTCACCCAGATACTGTAAAACTTCCATCTCAGTGGAATCTTGGGTTGCAGAGACATTAGTGGAAGCAGACTCATAACAGAAGAAATCATCTGCACTTCCGTCAGATGCAGCATCACTTAGTTGTTGCTGGGGGGTCTGCTCGCTGAGGCTCTTAACAGCATTAACCAACATTTCTTGAACCCTCTTTTGACAATGTTAGTATTAAATTTGCCTTTTATTGTCATCCACTTTAACTTGAACAGAGGATTTGAAGACGATGCCAGTATTGCTGCTTTACACTCATGCGACGCATCATGAACCTGTTTAAACTCAACACCGAGTGGGCGTGGCCAATAGTGTTGCAACACCAATGAGCGTTTCTATATTATATGAGCGTTTCTATATTATGGTTAATTAATCTCAATAACACAAGTACGAACGTGTTTAAACGTTGCGCCGTACTGTGTGACGTGACCAGTAGAGTAATATTTGATAATATTATTATTTATGTATATTCATAAATATAACTCAGTAGTGTCATATTATAACATCTATTTAAATATTTAAAAATTCTTATTAATGTATCGATGTATCGAAGTATCGATTTTTTTCGATACTTTTAAGAAAATTGACCTTAGCGATACCGATAAATCGATACTTTTGTCAAGTAGCTAAAGCGATACCGATACCGATACAAAAGTATCGATCGATACGTATCGGCGATACATGTATCTAGATACTGCCCATCACTGTATAATATATATATATATATATATATATATATATATATACAGTGTTGGGCACTAAAGCGTTAATCCGATAACAGTTAATTAACGAAGTTAACTTTTTTTAACGGACTATTAACGGAAGTTAATTTCCATTTATCGTTATCGGACCAGTTAACTTCCGATAACTCGATATTTAGTCTGTTAAAGTCCGTTAACACGTTAACTGCGAGGAGTCATTCACGGAAGATCACCGCTCCGCGAATGAATTCAAAACGCCATAACTTCAGTCTGCCAATTCCGTCCTCTGCCGCAGTGGAACGGCTCTTCTCTCTCGGCAAGGACATCCTGAGGCCCAAGAGATCAAGACTGGCAGTTGGGCCTAACTTTGAGAAGTTGGTCTTTCTGAAGGGCAACCAGCACATTGTGTCAGTCTTTAATAAATGTGCCTAAAATTTAATTTTACCTTTCAGTTCCCGCCATAATAATTCTATGGTAAATTAAAATTTAGTTAATGGTTAGTGGTTACAAGGGTTTCAAAACATGTAATCAGTACATTTTTTATTAAAAATAAAAAAAAAAGTTATTAAGCAAAAAAGTTGCAAAACTTGATAAAAATACAGTTAAATACCTATTTATTGTTGGATTTTGCATAAATAAACATTTTCTATGGGTTTTAAAGCTTTTTTCCTTGATTTTTTAAATGTTAGTAAAGAAATAGTTATCGTTAACGGATTATCGTTAACTTCCGTTAACTTTGTAGTAAAATTATCGGGTTATCGTTATCGGAGTTAAAAATTGGGGTTAACGGATTATCGTTATCGAAGTTAACTTTTTGGTTAACGGTGCCCACCACTATATATATATATATATATATATATATATATATATATATATACTGTATATAAATATATAGTATTATAGTACTACATAAGTGGTTTTAGGCGTGGTGACGAAAATGATGTGAGTGGTGACGAAACAGGCATACCCAGTAGGGAATCAGTTAAAACTGAGAGGTTGAAGTGTTTTTATACAAATGCACAGAGTATTAGGAATAAGAAAAATGAATTATTTAGTTACATGATTAATGAAAATCTGAATATAGTCTGCATTAATAAGACTTGGATTAGTGAGGCAACATTCAATGACACATTGACACTAGAGCAGAGTATGAGTTAAATAGTTATTAGTTATACAATGTATATTTACCAGAGAATAGATAGGCAAGGGGGAGGTTTGGTCTTATACAATAAGAATGATTTAACTTCAGTTCAGAATGATAGTAGGCTATTAAATTAGACAATAGGGTAGAATCAATATGGGTTGATATCTGTGTTTCAGGCAGAGTATATTCGGATAGGTGCATTTCACAGACCTTCAAATCAAACACAGAAAGTTGATTATAGTATGGTTCAAGAAATACAGTAAATAAAGGTTGTAATGGTAGAACATTAATTATTGGAGATTTCAACCTGCCTCATATAGACTGGAGCCTTTTAGAGGGAAATAATAGAGAAGGTAACTTCTTCATTGACTGCTATAATGACTGTTTCATAACAATTTGTAGACAAACCAAGTAGGGATCAAGCAACTATAGATCTGGTTCTTTCCAATGATCATGAACTTATTAGGGAACTTACAGTAGGAGAGTCATTAGGAAATAGTGACCATTCGATCATACGTTTTAAGATAGAATTAAATAGGGATCTGGTCAACAATGACCATCTAGTCCCTTGCTTCTCAAAGGGTGACTATAGTAGATTTAGGAAAATGTTAGGCTCACTAAAGTGGGATAATGACTTTGCTAATAAAAATGCTATTGAGATGTGGTCTAGATTTAAAAATATTTTAGAGGATGTACAATGTAGGTGTATATGGAAAAACTATATATGCCTACAACATGGTATCGTATATAGTACCTTTATTTCTTAATTCAATGCAAATTATTAATTCAATTAATTAAATATCTACAAAACTGCCTCGGAATTGGCGACATAGCCTATTGGGAATGAAAATAATTGCCATACATAGAACCCAATATGGAGGCATTGGGTCCACATAACATAAAAAAAAAGAATTATTTCGTATCAAAATTTTCCATTGCTGACACATTAAAATTACTTCGAGAAAAGCGTCAACGAACTTTGTAAAGTCAGCGAAATTGAACATAAAAGATTTACTGTATATTAGCGGCACACAAAGCTGCTGAGTTCCAAACGAAGCTTTAGGCAAGGGAGACGTAATTAATTTTTCTATAAGTTCTGAGTGGATACCTCACAGGGCCGGATTAAGCATTGTTAGGGCCGGGGTCAATGAATATTTTCGGGCCGGTGTCACTAGAAAAACACTAGAAAAACACAATTCTTTACCTGATATATCATACATGAGTGATGTGATCAGCTGACTGGGATCAATCAACAGAAAACGAAACAAAAACAAAGATGTGATTACAGAAAATGTATACTTTGTTCATATAAATGGGATACTAAACTAGGTTTTGTAGAAGCAGAATCTAGAATTTTTGTTTCCTTCCTCACGGTCGACCAACTGTTTCAACGGTAGATTATAGCGTTTACATAGTTTCTTGGGGTCGATCAGCATCTTGGGGCTGGTCAGCATCTGGGACTGGGGGCAAATGCCCCCTTTGCCCCCATTATAATCCACTACTGATACCTCATAATATAAACCTAATAACTCAAAAGGATAGGCCTATTCCTTCAGGTATTTAAGTGTAGTGATTGCCTATATTAATTAAATCAAATAAACTCTTTTAACTCCATCGCCGACATCGAAAGAGATCGTCGACGGCCCTACATCCAGAAGCGAGGCTCAACGAAACAAGGTAGGGTAATTTCTTTCTTTACCATTAATTAAATATTAACCCCCCCCCCCCCCAAAAGAAACACAACACTACTTAACGAGGTCCTTTGAAGACCTCCACAAACATAACTCTTTAAGAATAACGTAGGGCTTTTGTCGTTAACTCTCCACCGAAATCTGCTGGAAATTTCCAACGGATGAGGGTAACAGGCAATCAACCATAGCCTTATAAAGTTTTTTCGTAGTGTATTCGTTTCAGAAGTGTTAGGAATAAGAAGATTAGGAAACCTTTGTGGTGGAATAGGGAAATAGCTAAAGTGATTATGAGGTGACGTGTATATATATATATATATATATATATATATATATATATATATGTATGTATGTAGTCTAAAAGTCACGAAAGGAAATAGTCACTAAAAGAAAGCTGAATGGCAACACAAAAAGATAAACAGCGGAATGCGGTCTGTTCGTTTGTTTTGGCTGGACTAGCAGCATGGTTATTCATATCTGACAAAATCGTTGGTGCTAAGTTTAATTTGTTGATGTTGCTAAAACGTTAGAATGTGAGCAGGAAGTTGTCAAATAGTATATAAGGGTAGGGGTAATGTCTATAGCTTCTAAATTAGTAAAGTGAGAGAGTTAGGTAGGCGGTTTGTAGGACGCTGGACATCTATGCTAGGCCCTAAAGAAGATCTAAATCAAAGCACCGGTAAGTGCCTTTGTTGTTGTTTAGAAGCCTAATAACTTGGCGGGGTCACTAATCCGCCCCACACTATTACATTTGGCGACGAGGATGGGATTTAATTTGGCTCACTGGATTTCATTTGGTTCATTGGATTTAATTTGGCTCATTGGAGTAAATTTGGCTTATTGGGTTCAATTTGGTTGATTGGAAAAGTGGATGTAGCCTAGCCTAGGTGGGTCGTTCGATTTGGTTGGTTTGTGTGGGTAAGCTATCGTATTATAGCTTAGGTCCCGCCGGCCTAACTCTAATACTAATTCCTACTCAGCCCTAACTCTAATACTAACTCCTACTCAGCCCTAACTCTAATACTAATTCCTACTCAGCCCTAACTCTAATACTAACTCCTACTCAGCCCTAACTCTAATACTAATTCCTACTCAGCCCTAACTCTAATACAATTTACTATTCAGCCCTAACTGGGGAGTAACTAGATCAATTTAAACCCAATTTAACCTACTTCACGTTATTTGGCCTAAATCGGTTTTGTTCTAGCATGTCGGTGATTGGCCATATAAGCCCCTACGAAGACTCTCGGGAGGACTTCGAAGCTTATGCCACTAGGGTGAGGTTGTTTTTCGAGGCAAATTCCATTCGTGATGCTGAGAAAGTATCTACCTTCTTAACTATAATGGGCCTTAAAACGTTTGGCTTAGTTATGGACCTAGTTACTCCTAACGCACCGGAAACTTGCACCTATAGTGAATTGTTACAGGCCCTAACCAATCACTACAAACCCCGAGTAGTTCTCATCTATGAACGTTTCAGATTTTATTCGAGGCATCAGACTGTGAATGAAAGCATTGCAGAGTTGGTTGCAGGTATTTTTTTTAATTGGGGTTGTTTAACCTCCGCAACATCTAAGGTCATATGACGGAGGGGACCTACAGCTTTACGTGGGATCCGAACCACGGTCGCTACATAATCTGGGCGCAGAGGACGGTCTCCCATCCAACTACTACCCAGACCCAATGTCGCTTAACTTCGCTGATCTCCGGGAAGCGGTGTTACGACATCGGCCACGACGTAGCCCAATGTTGCAGGTATAAAAGCCCATAGCTGTATTTGTAAATTTGGAGACAAATTAGACGAAATGCTAAGAGATAGGTTTGTAATGGGTCTCAAAGAGGAGTGTACCCAGAGAGCCCTATTAGCTATACAGGACCTAACTTTTAGTCAGGCTGTAGAAATAGCTGCGGCTAGGGAAGCAGCTGCTAAAGATGTTAGAGCTTTTGGCAGTCACAGTAGTAAAGTCCAACACGTAAATAGCTTTAAATCTTCTAGGCCAGGCAGACCTAATGAACCTACTAGACAAACAAATAAAAGGTATGCGGCAAATACGACTAAACCTACTAATTCAAATGCTAAACAGGAGGAAAAGCCTTCCAAGCCATGTACTGGGTGTGGAAAACACCATTGGAAGAAGGACTGTCCTTTTAAAGAAGCAGTTTGCCGAAACTTTAGTACAATAGGCCACATAACTAAAGTTTGTTTTTCAAAGAAAACGAGGGGTGAAAATTTTAATTATAACATTTCTAGTATAAATCCTCAAAAGGGAAATACTTCGAACATTGGAGTGGAGTACTTATTTCATGAGCAGCAAAGTGGTGATAATACAGGTCCATATATTGTAGAGGTAGGCTTAAATGGAATTACAGTTCCTCTAGAACTAGATACAGGTGCTGCCCGAACTGTCATGTCCAAAACAGTTTTTGACAAAACTTTCAAAAAAGCACCTAAACTACATGCATCTAAAACAATACTAAAAAAATATGGGGACATACAAATACCTATTTGTGGGGAAACATCCATCACAGTTACACTCAGTCCTGGATTACCCAATAGGCAGACCAGGGCCGGATTAACCATTAAGCAAAATAAGCCCGTGCTTAGGGCATCAAGGGAAGGGGGGCACCACAGAAATTTTCCATTGTCAGATTTACCATGGATTTATTATACTATTATAATCGCGGCTTATAGGCTGGTTATAGCCTATAAGCTGTTGAAAACTGAATTATATATATTCATATATAGTATTTATTTTTTTTCATTGTTTGAATTTGTAGTGAACAACAACCCTTTTGAGAGAATAAATATATTTCGTTGTAATCACACACTTTACGCTTTGCGTTATTATTTTGTTTATATCAAATCTTTGAGCGCCATATTAAAAATACATATAGATTAAATATTTTCGTGTGCTATAGGAAGTTATTCTGAACGTGTGATTTGTGCATATAATATTAAATATATATTTTACATAATCATTTGGTATTGTTTTACAGAAAGATTTAGGTTTATAGAATTGTAATATAAATTAATATTAAAATAAAAGAAAGTATAAACTCTCTATATTGCTGTTGTATCAAGTGATGTTTATCACGGCCATTATAATAATAAGATATACTGACCTAAGTTAATTAGCGTTGAAGAAGTTTATCTGTTGCTCTCTCTTCTTCTCTAGGGTAAGTCTATGAAGTGTACTTTATTTGTATATATAACAATATTTTATCATACACGTATCTTTATTTTATAATTTATTTATCTATTGTCATAACAGTATAAAAGAATTTAGATTGTAATAACCAGAGTGAATAATTTGTAATGTATATATAACATCAAACGTAGTTAGGACAATTTAGGCCCTAAGCAAATGTTCATATTTCCTATAATTAAATATTGTGTTTTAAATAAATAAATAAATGTAAATATAAAATGTGGCTCGTTAATAGTGAAATGTTAATATTGATATTTTTATAGATTGCGTATTATTAATTCTAATGTTAAGTATTTTTATTTTATAGGTTTCGGTTCCTTCTTTCGGTTCCTTCTTTTGGTTCCTTCTTTCGATTTGATTTGTATTCAACATTTCGAGTTGATATTTCGGTTGAGTTATATTTAATTGCCACTTATATTTAAATTGCCACTTTGGTTGTGTACGGTTCCCATTTTGTCTTTCTGAGAATAAAAGAACAAAGCCAAGATTGTGATATGTGTAACTGTGTTGATTGCCACATAATATACAAATAAAATATTCTTTTTATTTCTGTGTTTTACAGACCCCAAGAACCAAGATGAAACGTGTTCAGTTAAGTGGTGCACAAAAGCGAAAACTATCAAAAGAGAAACAAGAGAAGACTTTGGATTTAGAGTCCAAGACTGCAAAGCTGACTGATTTCTTCACACAAGTTCCACGACCACAACGTCAACATGATATACCGATTCTGAATCAAAACCAATCTCCGTCATCAGAAGTGGACACAAATACCACTTTGATCACTTCAAAATCAAAATATGATGACGTTGGAATCACCGAGGTGTCACAAGCAGGTTCATCTACCACATGTCTCACTACTGAGCTCACTTTGCCTGTAAATTCTCTTGATACCTCTACTGCAAATGTTGATTCAAGTTGCTTTACAAGACATTCTGGGGTTGAAATAATTGCTGAAAATGAAAGTTTAGTGGACCATGGTGATGGTGGTGAAATGAATCAGTCTGCAGAAGATGAAGTAAATATAGCAAAAGATCCAGGGTTGTGGCTTGATTTCTCTGCTGATGATGTGGCTTATTGGATTGCTTGTGGACCCAGTGACTGTCAACACCACAATGGGCCATTTGACAAGTCTTACCGGCATTTCAGTAGTGGCAAACCAGCAAGATACTGTTCACAAAAACTTTTCGTTGGGACAAAAGCCAATGGTGAGAAATACAAGAGAGAGTGGTTATTGTATTCACCATCAACAGGATCAGTTTACTGTTATGTTTGTAAACTGTTTGCTCCTAAAAATGTCTCACATTTTGATTTTGTTATAAGAGAAGGGTTCAGTGACTGGCGAAATACTATTGTAATTGATCATCATGAAAAAAGCACTACTCACCGAGACTCTATGCTAACATACTTAACTCGCAGACAAGGTGCGGGGTTGGGACAACAGTTGGAAAAACAAATTCAGGAAGAGTGTGATTACTGGGAACATGTTTTGAGGCGTGTCATAGCTGTTATTTGTACGTTAGCTGAACGTGGCTTGTCTTTTCGAGGAACAGAAGAAAGATTTGGATCATTGCAGAATGGGAATTTTTTAGGGCTGCTTGAGCTCATAAGCCGGTTTGATCCATTTTTAGCAGGTCACATTTTGAAATATGGAAATTCTGGCAAAGGAAATCCTTCTTACCTGTCCAAAACCACCTGTGAGGAACTCATTCAACTAATGGCTCAAAAGGTCCACGCACTCATTGTTGACGAAGTAAAATCTTCTGGTTATTTTAGTTTGTCAGTTGATTCAACACCAGATCTATCACATATCGATCAGTTAAGTGTTGTACTTAGGTACTTAAAAGATGGACAGCCTATTGAACGCTTTTTAACCTTTCTGAAAATGAAAAGCCATACTGGTGAGGAAATGGCAAATCAGGTGTTGCAGTACTTACGTGAAGTTTGTAAGCTAAACTTTTCAAAATGTAGGGGTCAATCTTACGACAACGCTGCCAACATGTCTGGGCGTTATAAGGGGATGCAGCAAAAATTTTTAGAAACAAACAAGTTTGCTATATATGTGCCCTGTGCAGACCATTCACTAAATCTGGTAGGCCGAAGTGCTGTTGACTGCTGTCAAGAGGCGGTTAATTTCTTCTCTACAGTGCAGTTGCTCTATACCTTTTTTTTAGCCTCAACCAGCAGGTGGGAAATTCTTAAAGGTTGTATTGGAAATGAAAGTGTCTTAAAATCCCTCTCTGATACCAGATGGGAGGCACATGCTATGGCAACAGCAGCAATTTTGAAATCTTTCCTTAAAATTTTAGAAGCGTTAGAATGTATAGCTGAAGACCAGTCACAAAAGGAGACACTAGAAGAGAAGCAAATAATATTGCAAATAAGATGCAAGAGCTAGAATTCGTTTTTTATGTTGAATTTTTGGGATGAGATTTTGCAAAATTTTCATAGAGTAAGCAAAGTTCTACAGAATAAGGATGTGAACTTAAAAACATGTGCAGATCTGTATGGATCATTAGCTGACCAACTGTGCACTTCACGAGATGAATTTGAAAGATATGAAGCAGCTACAAAGGAAATGCTACCAGATGTTGATTACAAGGCAGCTCAAACTCGCAAACGTATCAGAAAGAAGGTACCCAATGACGGAGATGCACCAGAAGTATATCTGAATGCCAGAGATAAATTTCTTATCACCACCTTTTACACAATTGTTGACAAACTTGAAACTGAGATGAGAAGAAGAGGAGATATACAAAGAAATAGCAGAGAGATTTTCTTTTCTAAGTGATGTGCCACATAATGTCACCACTTCATCATCTACTGAAATTGAAAGGTATTCTCAGGGTTGTAAAAAGATGATTGATGCTTACCCAGAGGACTTGAACACTAATTTCTCTGCTGAGCTTCAGCAGTTTCACTCATATGTGTGCCATAAGTTCAGTGCAAAAAAAAATGTAAAAACAAGATTCAGTCATGCTGAACTTTATAAAATAATTGTAGAAGACAATATTGAGTGTGCCTTCCCAAATGTAGAAATTGCCTTTCGTATATTTTTAACATTAATGGTCACAAATTGCTCAGCTGAGCGTTCATTTTCTCAGTTGAAGTATATTAAAAATACCAACAGAACAACTATGCAACAAGGCAGGCTGGATGCCTTATCTCTACTAAGTATAGAAGCAGATGTGTTACGTAAGATTAGTTTTGAGGATCTGATCAAAGACTTTGCAATTAAAAAAAGTAGGAGAAAACTTTTCAAATACATATAAATGAAGTGGAAGTATACAAAAATAAACATTATTTTCCATCTTACTGTAAGTTTTGTTTCATTTCAAAAAATAAAATTTTATTTTATGGTTTATTTTTGTTTATATTTTGAATTACATATATATGGGGCACCAAAATCTTTTAAGTGCTTAGGGCCTCTAAAGGTCTTAATCCGGCCCTGAGGCAGACTAAGCACGTGCTTAGGGCACCAGCAAGGCAGGGGCACCAAAAGAAAATGAGAATTTTTTTTTGAAAGAATTTGATAATTGATATTTCAAAGAAAGCATAGAAGTAGTCATCATGGGAAAAATCAAAATTTTGTTAGACTTCCTTACACTCCACTACACACTCTTCTCCCATTTTTCTGTTCTCTTTTTATTACTTTTCCTCACCTAAACCAGGTTTGTACTAATCAATATAAAATTTATGAAGCTGTATGTATGTTTTCAATGTATGTTGTGTAAAATTCTGTAATTTAGCACCACTTTTGTTAGTGGAATTATGTCATTCATGTATGTGGGAGCATGGAATTGGTGAAAGTAATGGATATCATGTATGTATGTTAAAAATGGTGTACATTGTGTAATTTGTTGTTTTTTTCCCTACTGTGTATAGAAACGGACATGCTTCGTTGAGTCAGCTCGATGAAATTATCCAGGATTTTGCAATCAGAAAATCTAGAAAGAAGCTATTTTAATTTCAGCATACATGGAATTTTGTTTCATTTCGAAAGATAAAAATTTATTTTACGGTTTAGTATTATTTTTATTTTGAATTACATATATATGGGGGCATAGCCATGTTCAAAAATCACTTTTTCTTATTTTCATAGGTTTCTGTACTTTTTCCCATGCTTTTTGACCTGAAAAGGCCGAAAATCACAACCATTTTGACCTAGGTTGTTGGGAAGCATTGCCGCATGGAGCTTTAAGTTTTCTGCCTTGAAATCGGCCAAAAGCACCAGTTCCGGGGTCCCTTGAATCATGTTTTGCACTATAACTTTTTATCTAAACAAGATAGAGCAACAAAATAGGCACCAAATTAAAGTGTTTTTAATCCTCTTTCTAACTTATACAATTATGATAGTCTTGGAACAAGAAATGGCACATTGGTACATACAAAGATTTCAGAAATATCACAAAATTCGTTTTCTCACACTCAAGGCAGACAAGGCGCCTTATTCATGACACAAATTTGAGATTAACATTTTGTCACAAGTCTAATCGATCAAGAAGTGAAAGCATTACATGATGATTAATTTCATAATGACATTTACACAGTCAGTTGTTGAGAGTTTGTTTCTTGAAGCTGTCAAAGCGGCGTCTGTTGAACTCCACAGCTTGAAGGAGATAGTCCCTTTGCTTGGCATCTGTTGTTATGACATTTGCAAAGTCGCTCATCATCTTGACACCACGTTCAGCAATGTCATTCACCGCTTTCAGATTCTTAACATAGTCCAACGCTTTTCTGTAGTCCTCATTCTGTGGCCAAGACGTGACAGGTTCCAGAAGCCACTCGGATCCAATGTTCAGTGTGTCCAGCAGGAAATGTGATTCTGGGCCAATGAGATCAACCAGGATGGTCTTAGCTGTGACTCTCTGGAATAGAGGCTTTCCTGTTCTGAAGCTGTCTGGCTTCTCAGTGGCATGTAACTGGGCAGCAATGTCGTGCTTCAATGTGTCACTCAATCTACTGCTGAACAGGGCAAATGGCACGACTTCCTGCGTCAGGTACCATTTGTGGTTTTCCATCTTATTAAGTACTGCATCAGCAAGCTCTGGGTCAGTTTTCTTGTACTTCAACATGTCCTGGATTAGACTTAGATCATTCACGGGAGCATCTGCAGCAGACATTGACATCATCCATACAGGAGTGTAGAACAGCGCAAGGAAGGTGTTGAGTCTTTCCAGCTTTGATACAGTGTCTTCGTCGTACTCAAGTTGATCTGCAAACATCAGCATTTTCATGGAGTACAGGTTTCTGGCCATCCATCTGGCTTGATGAATGGCGCCTGGTCGACTCCAGTGAATACCTCGAGGAGGCGTTCCTCCAAGAACAATGACTGTCAGTTCAGCCATTTCCCTGTAGTCGGCTCTTGGAAGCCTTTCTGCTGTTAGAATGTCTTGGAGTATTTCTTCACTGTTCTTCTTCTTTTCCTTCAGCCATTTGCTGTTGATAGCCAGCATCTTTGGGTTTTCCTTGGACAAGTCCGTCCAAACATCCTTCAGATGCTCAAACCCTTCCCAAACCCTTCACCTTCCCAAACAGCTTCTCCCAAACTGCTCCTACTAGGATTTCCAGGATGTGATGTCGACAGGCCAGATAAAACACCTTTTTGTTCAGCATTTTCTCTAGCAGTTTGGCAGCTCCTCTGTGAACTCCACTGTTACTGGATGTAGTGTCAAAAACAAGGGCAGTAACATTATTCGTAAGTTCCCATGTCTCCAGTAAATCCATTGAAGCCTCAGCCTGAGCTGTGCCAGAAGAATTGTCGATGACAGGTACTCCCAATAACTTTCCTTCAGTGTATGAAGGTGGACCAGACACTAGCACAGCTAAAGTCTCTGAGGTACTTCCAGGTTCACTGCCCAAGACATCTTTGAGCAACTTTCCATCCCAGTGTAAGGCAGCGTACTGTGGGGGGTTTTCACAAAACTTGGACATGTGACTCTGGCTGATATTATACCTGGACAGCATTCTGTTGCGACGTGTTGTTGAGGTTGAGATGACGAAGTTATCCAGATCAGCCCCTCCAGCTTTCAAGGTGGCAGAAACCATGGCAGTAACTTGATTGTCTGATAAACCAAGACGATCAGCTGTATTGCAGATGACATCACATTCCATGACCTTCCTTGGAAACGTCAAAGTCACACTAGTCACAGTGTCTTGATGGTGAGAACATCCAGGACGAGCTGATGGTAATCCATGTCCTCTGTGTTAGCGTCGTTGTCAGTTGAGTCACCCCAGGTAATGTCATCCACATGAACAACTGCCTCTTGTTCTGCTGCAGCTGTAAAATAGTACAACATGTTAAGACAGTAATTGTTAAGTACATGCTAAATATCGCAATGGAGTAAAACTTAAAACTTTTTGTAACGTTCAAAGTAATTAGTTTTACCTTGTTCTTGTCTATGCTGCAGTCTTTCATTCCTCGCTGCTTGCTGCAGGGATCTTGTCTCAAAAATCTTGTCATGACCAGACATATGACCTTTCCTCTCAGTCTTTTGGTCTTCGTAGAACCTGATATCCTCATCTTTCTTCTCTCTGGATAACAGTCTGTTGTTCTGTATTTCCTGGATTGCATCTGGAGCTCCTATATCGAACAGGCTGTCTAATTCCAGCACAAATGCTCCTCTTTTTCCTCCAGGGTTACTTGCTCTTCCTTTGCTTTTCACCAGAGCACGATGTTTCTCATGTAGTTTCATGAAGAGCTTCATTGCGTTGTACTTGGTCATTGTCTTGATCCTAGCCATCTGCCAGAATGGGATGATAGATTCAACTGTTTCATATGCAAGGTCTTGAACCATGGGCCTCCCTGCATTTTCCGGTAAATTCTGAAGATTAAGGAAATACTGGAACGCCTGTCTGTTGGTGGGAAGCTGGGAACCACTGATAAAAGCTGAAGGGTATCCAACCAGGAAAGTTTCAGTGAGAGATCTGGTAGATGGCCCAGTTGACACCTGCCTGTGGACAGTACGTGGAGGTTCTGAGATATCAACTGTGCGCCCACGGAGCTCCCTCAGCTCCTTGCTTAATGCCATTGTGAAGTTGTAACTTGTAGATGGTTTTCTAGATTCTGATTGAGTTTCTGTTGTTTCCTGAAAAATGATAGATAATTATTATTATTATTATTATTAATTATTATTTATTTATTATTATTATTATTATTATTATTATTATTTATTAATTTTATGCTCTTTCATTTGATACCTAATTTGTTGCTCTATCTTGTTTAGATCAAAAGTTAAAGTGCAAAACATAATTCAAGGGACCCCGAATTGGCGCTTTGGCCGATTTCAAGGCAGAAAATTTAAAGCTCCATGCGGCAATGCTTCCCAACATCCTAGGTCAAAATAGTTGTGATTTTCGGCTTTTTCAGGTCAAAAAGCATGGGAAAATGTACAGAAACCTATGAAAATAAGAAAACGTTGATTTTTGAACAGGCCTAATGGGGGCACCATAATCTTTTCAGTGCTTAGGGCCTCTAAAGGTCTTAATCCGGTCCTGGTTACACTAGGCCTGTTCAAAAATCAACTTTTTCTTATTTTCATAGGTTTCTGTACATTTTCCCATGCTTTTTGACCTGAAAAAGCCAAAAATCACAGCTATTTTGACCTAGGATGTTGGGAAGCATTGCCGCATGGAGCTTTAAATTTTCTGCCTTGAAATCGGCCAAAGCGCCAATTCCGGGGTCCCTTGAATTATGTTTTGCACTTTAACTTTTGATCTAAACAAGATAGAGCAACAAATTAGGTATCAAATGAAAGAGCATAAAATTAATAAATAATAATAATAATAATAATAATAATAATAAATAAATAATAATTAATAATAATAATAATAATAATAATAATTATCTATCATTTTTCAGGAAACAACAGAAACTCAATCAGAATCTAGAAAACCATCTACAAGTTACAACTTCACAATGGCATTAAGCAAGGAGCTGAGGGAGCTCCGTGGGCGCACAGTTGATATCTCAGAACCTCCACGTACTGTCCACAGGCAGGTGTCAACTGGGCCATCTACCAGATCTCTCACTGAAACTTTCCTGGTTGGATACCCTTCAGCTTTTATCAGTGGTTCCCAGCTTCTCACCAACAGACAGGCGTTCCAGTATTTCCTTAATCTTCAGAATTTACCGGAAAATGCAGGGAGGCCCATGGTTCAAGACCTTGCATATGAAACACTTGAATCTATCATCCCATTCTGGCAGATGGCTAGGATCAAGACAATGACCAAGTACAACGCAATGAAGCTCTTCATGAAACTACATGAGAAACATCGTGCTCTGGTGAAAAGCAAAGGAAGAGCAAGTAACCCTGGAGGAAAAAGAGGAGCATTTGTGCTGGAATTAGACAGCCTGTTCGATATAGGAGCTCCAGATGCAATCCAGGAAATACAGAACAACAGACTGTTATCCAGAGAGAAGAAAGATGAGGATATCAGGTTCTACGAAGACCAAAAGACTGAGAGGAAAGGTCATATGTCTGGTCATGACAAGATTTTGAGACAAGATCCCTGCAGCAAGCAGCGAGGAATGAAAGACTGCAGCATAGACAAGAACAAGGTAAAACTAATTACTTTGAACGTTACAAAAAGTTTTAAGTTTTACTCCATTGCGATATTTAGCATGTACTTAACAATTACTGTCTTAACATGTCGTACTATTTTACAGCTGCAGCAGAACAAGAGGCAGTTGTTCATGTGGATGACATTACCTGGGGTGACTCAACTGACAACGACGCTAACACAGAGGACATGGATTACCATCAGCCTCGTCCTGGATGTTCTCACCATCAAGACACTGTGACTAGTGTGACTTTGACGTTTCCAAGGAAGGTCATGGAATGTGATGTCATCTGCAATACAGCTGATCGTCTTGGTTTATCAGACAATCAAGTTACTGCCATGGTTTCTGCCACCTTGAAAGCTGGAGGGGCTGATCTGGATAACTTCGTCATCTCAACCTCAACAACACGTCGCAACAGAATGCTGTCCAGGTATAATATCAGCCAGAGTCACATGTCCAAGTTTTGTGAAAACCCCCCACAGTACGCTGCCTTACACTGGGATGGAAAGTTGCTCAAAGATGTCTTGGGCAGTGAACCTGGAAGTACCTCAGAGACTTTAGCTGTGCTAGTGTCTGGTCCACCTTCATACACTGAAGGAAAGTTATTGGGAGTACCTGTCATCGACAATTCTTCTGGCACAGCTCAGGCTGAGGCTTCAATGGATTTACTGGAGACATGGGAACTTACGAATAATGTTACTGCCCTTGTTTTTGACACTACATCCAGTAACAGTGGAGTTCACAGAGGAGCTGCCAAACTGCTAGAGAAAATGCTGAACAAAAAGGTGTTTTATCTGGCCTGTCGACATCACATCCTGGAAATCCTAGTAGGAGCAGTTTGGGAGAAGCTGTTTGGGAAGGTGAAGGGTTTGGGAAGGGTTTGAGCATCTGAAGGATGTTTGGACGGACTTGTCCAAGGAAAACCCAAAGATGCTGGCTATCAACAGCAAATGGCTGAAGGAAAAGAAGAAGAACAGTGAAGAAATACTCCAAGACATTCTAACAGCAGAAAGGCTTCCAAGAGCCGACTACAGGGAAATGGCTGAACTGACAGTCATTGTTCTTGGAGGAACGCCTCCTCGAGGTATTCACTGGAGTCGACCAGGCGCCATTCATCAGGCCAGATGGATGGCCAGAAACCTGTACTCCATGAAAATGCTGATGTTTGCAGATCAACTTGAGTACGACGAAGACACTGTATCAAAGCTGGAAAGACTCAACACCTTCCTTGCGCTGTTCTACACTCCTGTATGGATGATGTCAATGTCTGCTGCAGATGCTCCCGTGAATGATCTAAGTCTAATCCAGGACATGTTGAAGTACAAGAAAACTGACCCAGAGCTTGCTGATGCAGTACTTAATAAGATGGAAAACCACAAATGGTACCTGACGCAGGAAGTCGTGCCATTTGCCCTGTTCAGCAGTAGATTGAGTGACACATTGAAGCACGACATTGCTGCCCAGTTACATGCCACTGAGAAGCCAGACAGCTTCAGAACAGGAAAGCCTCTATTCCAGAGAGTCACAGCTAAGACCATCCTGGTTGATCTCATTGGCCCAGAATCACATTTCCTGCTGGACACACTGAACATTGGATCCGAGTGGCTTCTGGAACCTGTCACGTCTTGGCCACAGAATGAGGACTACAGAAAAGCGTTGGACTATGTTAAGAATCTGAAAGCGGTGAATGACATTGCTGAACGTGGTGTCAAGATGATGAGCGACTTTGCAAATGTCATAACAACAGATGCCAAGCAAAGGGACTATCTCCTTCAAGCTGTGGAGTTCAACAGACGCCGCTTTGACAGCTTCAAGAAACAAACTCTCAACAACTGACTGTGTAAATGTCATTATGAAATTAATCATCATGTAATGCTTTCACTTCTTGATCGATTAGACTTGTGACAAAATGTTAATCTCAAATTTGTGTCATGAATAAGGCGCCTTGTCTGCCTTGAGTGTGAGAAAACGAATTTTGTGATATTTCTGAAATCTTTGTTTGTACCAATGTGCCATTTCTTGTTCCAAGACTATCATAATTGTATAAGTTAGAAAGAGGATTAAAAACACTTTAATTTGGTGCATATTTTGTTGCTCTATCTTGTTTAGATAAAAAGTTATAGTGCAAAACATGATTCAAGGGACCCCGGAACTGGTGCTTTTGGCCGATTTCAAGGCAGAAAACTTAAAGCTCCATGCGGCAATGCTTCCCAACAACCTAGGTCAAAATGGTTGTGATTTTCGGCCTTTTCAGGTCAAAAAGCATGGGAAAAAGTACAGAAATCTATGAAAATAAGAAAAAGTTGATTTTTGAACAGGGCTATGGTTACACTCAACAAGAAAACTTTGTCTCATCCCTTAACTCTTTTAGTGGTGGATGAGCAAGGGCCTACTCTACTAGGCCGTGATTGGATTGATGCTTTGAAAATGCCTATTGACAAAATTTTGCCAAAAGGTCAGGCAGATGTGCATACACTCGCATATCCGTCTGACATAGACTCGTTGCTAAGGGAGTTTCCTTCTGTTTTGGGCCTGAAGTAGGCAACCTAAAAGGCCCTCAGGTTCGTATAGAGGTAGACCCTAATGTAACTTCGAAATTTTGTAAGGCTCGTTCAATTGCACATGCACTGCGGGAGAAGGTAGATTTAGAAACTGACAGGCTGCTCAAAGATAAAATTATCGAACCAGTCACACATGCTAAGTGGGCTGTCCCGGTAGTTCCTGTACTAAAACCTGACAAGTCAGTGCGATTATGTGGGGATTACCGTTTAACAGCAAATAGAGCAGTCCTTCTACATTGCTACCCTATACTATCAAATTTATACTGAAAATTGCTCGATATAACGTACATCAACGTTTTATTAATGCATAAGATCTTAGAATTATTCTTACAATAAATTCAGGCGCCTCGCTTTTTTCCTGACAAAGTTATTGAGAATGAGAGGGGCATCATCTAAGGTGAGTCTACTATTCATAGTCATTATCGCCAAACCTGACAGACGCTCTTCTACCATAGTACATCGTAACCAGGTTTTTAACCTTCGTAAGTTTAAAAATGATCGCTCAGGAGTAGCAGTCGTTACAGGCTGGACAGCAATAACCTGTAATAATCTATGTATGACAGGAAAACTGCTTCTGTCACATTTATACAAGGCCAAGATACAGTGGCGGTCCTAGCTTACATGACGCCCTGGGCGAACCTCACCTTCAGCGCCCCCCCCCCCTGTTCGCCAACACACACACATTCGAATCCCCCCAAAATAAAGGACAGACATAACTCTTTCACAAAATAACTTTTTATTGGACTAATTGTTGGAACTTCAGAACCAAAACAAAGACTCAAATTTCTGAATTTTACAAATCCTTCATCACGTAAATAGAATAACTCACTTAAGAGAATGTAATTATGATACTATGAACAGGAAAAATACAAATTAAATTGCACAACTGCCATAAATAAACTAGAGAATCAAATTTCTAAATTGTACAAATGCTCTATCACATAAATAGAATAAGACACTTAAGAGAGAGTAATTATTATGCTACACTTTGAACAAGAAACAAAATAAATTGCACCACAGCACAACTGCCATCTAAAGCCTGACTCTTCTTACCTTCCTTGATGCAAAGTCATTGATCTTTTATTATTTATTTTATTTTATATTTTTATTTATTTCTTTATTTATTTATTCTTATTTTTATTTTTATTTTTTTTGCAGGCGCTCATGCCGCCCCTCCACAAATGCCGCCCTGTGCGGCTGCCCATATTGCCCATATGAGGAACCGCCACTGCCAAGATAACACCTGTTGGTCTTCACAAGTTAAGTACTGACTTCTACATCTCCGCCCAAACATCCCATTCTCCTATAGCTTGCTGAAGGCAGTATTTCATTCCAAAACGTGTAAGACTTTTCAATGTCATCATACTTCGCTCGAGAATTTTCATCAATAAATTTAGGTACCAAAAATCGCATTTTCATAGCTTGCTGAATATGCTCACTGAATCTGTAATACAAGCTCTGCAGTATATCATCGAGTAATGGGATGAATAGTGTAACCTTATAGAAGGACTCAGGATCTTCTAGTGCTACATTTGATGTATGAGTTTGCTTTGAACAACGATGTCTAGAAGCGCAGGTTGTGTCACACCATTCTGCTGACTGTTCTATGACGTCATTAAATACGTCATCAGCATTTTGCCGGCAAACTCGCAATGCTTGTATGACAAACTGGATCACGTCCGCAGCTCCGAGGATGTCCTAAATATGAAATAAATTGCATTAGACACAAGAGCACCGATTTTTAGAAAAGCTAATCAATAAAAAACAATTTAGTAGTTTGTAAATAGATATAGATAGACAAATAAGTACAGAGAAAGAAAAAGAGAAAAAGATGCTTATTACATTATCATGTGCAAACTTGCAAAGTAATGCATAAAGTAACTGACAAGCCTGCCTGATTTTTCGTCTGCAGTTTGGCAGAAAGAGGTCGCAGTTTAATGGTCACCACATCAGATGCATGCAAAGATATGATAAACAAAGGATCCTGGAGTGTGATGTACAAGGCTCTAGCAATAGACGATTTTTGGATAACTTTTCCATTGTGAAATCTGCAAATGTAATCAAATCTATTGTTAGTGTAAAAACAATTTTGTTATCAATATCAATCACTATTTGTTCAAAGGGTACCAAGCTCAAAAAAGGTTAAGAATGGCTGCGCTAGTATATAAGTGCATTTTATAATTTATCTAAAAATTTATGAAACAGCCTTTAAATTATTGAAAAATAATTTACACTGTACTTTTAGTTTTAGTCTACCTGCTCTAGAGTTAATTTAATTTCATGGTAGGTAGAAGTTCAATGAAGGTATCAATAGCTTCATGTCTTTCGACCCATTTCGTCTCGCAGAAGGTTTTCAGATGACCATCTGATCGCTTAGGAAAGCAATGATGCACTGCAGCTTTGAAAAGAGCTTTTCTTTTGGCCCCTATGTTGATGAAATATATAATTTGTCGCACTGAACGAATCACGTTGCGAATTTCTTCTATGCTACAAGAATCCATTAATGCCAAGTTAAGACAATGTGCAGCACAATGTGTATACAATGCTCTGGGATTTTTCTCAAGAATTACTGATAAAGCTCCAGTAATATTTGAGCTCATAACGGATGCGCCATCATAACCTTGACCTATGCAGTTCTGAATGTCAAGTCTTAAATGTTCAACACTGTCAACAATTGCTTTATCAATCAACCTTCCTAAAATCTTCGGCTCCAAAATTTCGCCTTCTGTAAGACTAGCAAAATCTAAATCAAATGACCTCTGATGCAGATCCTGAAAGCACAAAAATTCTTCATGCACTTTTCCATCACACAGATACCTGAGACATAAGCTTAGTTGCTCGATAGTGGATACATCCTGTGTTTCATCTGCGAGTATAGCATATAGACCGCCTCCCCTTTCAATATCCTTAATAATGCGTTCCTGTATTAATTCTCCAATAGTATCTATGATCTCATTCTGAATTCTTGGAGCTGTGTACATGGCATTCTTTGGAGAGTTTTCAATGTGATTCTGTAATGTATCATCTCCACAGTCAATCATTAAACGAAGTAGAGCCCTGAAGTTGCCATCATTAATAGTAGCAGTTGCCTGAGATGAACTAGAAGGCTCAGTTTCAAGAGGCATCGAGTTTTGATGACCTCTCATAGCAAGATTCTGTTGACCACAAACTATGATAGCTTTGATGATTGACATTATTGCCTTGCGGTTATGCTCTATATGAAATATGCCAATAATAATAATATAATAATAATAACAACAATAAAATTCATATTATAATACAGTAGTAATAGTAGTAGTGGTAGTAGTTTAATAGCTAAACCAAATGACACCAGATATCCATGCGGATTATCAAATATTGAGCATTAAATATGATTTTAATAAACCTGCTTTCATATAAGCTGAGTAAAAAAAATTTCTAACCTGTTTTTTTCTTTGTGAAGAAAGTTGGTTTCTAATAACTTAAGTAGAATCTTTGCAAGCTATTTTGTAGCTTTGTGCAGCTTGCAAACTACATTTGTGGTACTCTGTAGACTCATGACATGACAATATGCCATCTTTACCAGTAAGTTTGTTAAAGGTATTTAGGGGATGTTTCACCAATTTGCCTGGAGTCTGACCCCACCTTTTTGCACCAACTTCATTGGTGGTGAAAAGAACGCAGAATTTAAAAAGAAATCCTCCCATGCTTGCAGAATAAGCAAGCCATCTGAACCCATTTAAGTTTGTCATATTCATCTTTCTGTTAAAAGAAAAAGGAAATATAGATAAGTGAAACACAAATAAATCACCAAAAGACAAGAAATGTCATTGAACAAATTATTTGACACTTCAAGATATTTCTGTTCTATCATTAATGTACCATATATCTTTTCACCACCTAGATCATATGGATATAAATAAACTTACATAACTTCATCTCTGTTCTTTTTTCTGTGAATGAAAGTTGGCCACGTAAAGCTTGGAGGTGGATTCCATGGTGTGGTTAGTACATGGAGTTTCCAACCATCTTCATCTTCAGGCTTCATTATGTCATAATACTTTGTGTATGGACCTAAAAGTGATAATAAAAAAAATTGCACTTTACAGAAAATAATACAAAAACGTCAACAATAAATAACAATAATAACAAATGACAATAAAAATAATAATAAAAAATAATAATAATGTAAATGTAGCCTACAGTTTTCTCACTACATTCAAAAAATTGCATACCATACCTTGTGACTTTCATACTTATCAGTATCACAATGGCTATCATTAAAACTATTATCATCATCACCACTACCAATATCACTACTTCCATCATGAGTATTCAATATGAAAATTAAATCTTTAGTGAAATATTTCTTACCAAAATTTGAAGTGCTTTCCAATGATGAGTTATCAACTGAGTTTGTTGATGTAATACTTGTTTCTGACGAAATTTTTTCACTTTCATTCTCATCCTATTGTAACCTAGCAATTTTACTGGGATTAACAGTACTTTGATCATCATGCTCTGTAGAACCACTGCCAGTTTGAGCATTTTTTCTTTTGAAAAATTTATAAAGGTCCATTACCTTTAGTCCTGTGACACCTGCAAATAGTACTCTACAAAGTTACAAATAGAAATAGGAATTATTACTAACCATAACATTAAAGCCCATTATAATAAAATAAAAAATCTAAACAAAATCCACACAAAATTTTGTGTGTGCAATACAATGTGAAAAATTGTAAATTAAATGAAAACTTTGAAACAATTTTAAAATGTGTAAAAAACTGAATACCAAATTTTAAAAATAACATTTAATGTTTCATTTCATTTATTATCAAGTCATCCCATAAGTAATGTCGTTTTTTACGATAGATTAAGTTTAAACTAGTCCTACTCGGTTTAAGCATAAATTTTCCGAAGGTTATATCTAAGAGGAGACCTGTCGTGTTTCGCTATATACTTTACAGACCTTGACCAGTGAAGACATGTGTTTTGCTTTATGTGAACCCCTCATAAACATGACGGTATCAGAAGAGCATATCAGGCATATAATGCTTTACGAGTTCAAAAAAAGGGAATAGTGCTACTGAAGCAACGCGAAACATTCAGGAAGTTTATGGCAACGATATTCTGCATGTGAGAAAATGTCAAAGATGGTTTCAAAAGTTTAGGAATAGTGACTGCTGTTTGACAGATGCAGCACGCTCTGGACGCCCTGCTGAGTTTGATGATGACCTGCTGTTAGCCGCACTTGAAGAAGACTGTTCAACAAATGTCGAAGAATTGGCCCAGAAACTCAATTCATCCCCGTCCGGCGTCCACCATCCATCGACATTGCAACAACTCGGGAAAGTGCCTAAGTTAGGAAAATGGGTGCCACCTGAATTGTCGGTCGACAATCTGAGGGTGCGGGTAAACATTAGCACAGCTCTTCATTCCCGTGAACTCCAAGATCCATTTTTGCACCGTTTAGTGACTTGTGATGAAAAGTGGATACTGTACCAGAATGTTAAGCGCCGTCGACAGTGGGTTTGTGCCGGAGAACCAGCGACACCACAGCCAAAACCAAATCTTCACCCTCGGAAGGTGTTGCTTAGTGTTTGGTGGGATAAAGGTGGTGTAATACACTTTGAAACCTTACCACACAACCAAACAATCACCGCTCAAGTCTACTGTCAACAACTGAATCGATTGAACACTGCACTAAAAGAAAAGAGACTTTCTTTGGTTAATCGGAAAGGAATCGTGTTCTACCACGACAACGCACGTCCTCATACTGCTCGGATCACTTCTGCAAAAATTGAGGAGCTTGGGTGGGAAAAACTTCCACATCCTCCATATTCTCCAGACCTTGCGCCTTCAGATTATCGTCTCTTCAGGAGTCTGCAAAACTATCTTGATGAGAAACAGTATACTTCTTTAGATGACCTGCACACCAGTCTTTGTACGTTTTTTGCCTCAAAACCGCCTGAATTTTATAAACATGGCATTAAAAAGCTTGTAGGACGTTGGCAGAGTGTCATTGATTCCGATGGAAAATATATACTAGATTAAAAAGTTTCAGTTGAGTTTTTTTTGTCCTTCAAATTCCGATCCAAAAAACGACATTACTTATGGGATGACCTGATAGTTACATGTTTGAGACGAAGCGGCCTTCTCACATGATCACACACACACATTCATACACACAAAGTTTTAATTAATACTTAAAATTATCAAAATTTAGAAAGTTCACAAACTAAATATTTAAATGAATGTAAACAAAAATCGATAAACTGCGGTTGCCAGATGCCATGAAAAATGATGCAATACTCATGAAACACAAAATCGCTAGAAAGCTTGCTAACATTTTTCGATTGGCGCATGAAATTAAATATGTGAAATATTTAATTGAATATGTGACTTAAATACGTAAAAATAATCAAAATAATAATTAATAATAAAATAATAAAAATAATAATGAAATTAAATATGTGAAATATTTAATTGAATATGTAAATTAAATACGTAAAAATAATCAAAATAATAATTTATTAGCTCAAGGGGGGCGATCGCCCATGTCGCTCTCCCCTTCGGTACGCCTCTGCCGAGGCCTATATAAGTACAATAGGCTATGCTATGGAATAGTATCGGCCCCGGGTATTTTTCAGAATAATAAAATAATAATTATTTTATTTCAGAAGACAATGGACCAAGTTCTAGGTCACATTCCGGGTGTAGTTTGTTTTCTAGATGATGTCCTCATTTCAGGTTCATCTAAAAAAGAACACCTAACTAGATTAACCACAATTCTAAAAAGACTCCGGGATGCCGGACTTAAGCTAAAGAAAGAAAAGTGTTCGTGGGTCACTAGTGAGGTTTCATATTTAGGGTTTCGCATAGATGCCTCAGGCATTCATCCAACGGTGGATAAACTAGAAGTAATAAAAAATGCACAACCTCCACAAAACACCACACAGTTACAAGCTTATTTAGGTCAACTAAACTTTTATAGGAAATTTTTGCCTAATGCATCAACTTTCCTTGAACCCCTGAATAAGTTATTACGATCTGGGGAACAGTGGAGATGGAAGAAAACCCAAAAGGAAACATTTGAGGCTTCCAAGGACGAACTACTAAAGTCCACTCTCCTAGTGCATTATGATCCTAAACTTCCTCTCATAGTTTCAGCAGATAGCAGTTCTCAGTGGCGGCTCGTGATAAAATAAAATTGAGGGACTGCAAGCTTCACACAACAATAGGGTACACAAATTTGACCTACCTCAGGTATGAGTTGATGTCCACGGATTTCCAGGGCATGATAGTAGTGGTGGTAGTAGAAGGGATGGTGGGGGTGGTAGTGGTGGCGGTAGGGATGGCTGAGGTGGTGATGGTAGTATTACTTGAAAATAAAATCGGTGCGTCGGCTCTTCGATGTAGCAAAATGGTTTATTACTTTTTCATTAAAATCCTTCATTTCTGTTATCATTTTATTTTCAATGGATATCATTGCTAAAGCAGACAGTCTGTCATTCACCATGGTACTACGCAAAACAGTTTTAATTCTCTTCAAAGTTGAAAAGCTCCTTTCTGCTTCTGCCGTTGTCATTGGAGTTGTTATTAAAATTTTCAGCAACTTGACAGTGTCTGAAAATGTTGACTGTAGATGATTGTCGTTCATTATCTCCAACAAGTCTATGAAACTTTCTGATTTACACAAATCTTCTCTTGTGTACAGTACAGTAAGTTCAGTTCTCAATTTGTCTTTTTCAAGCAAGGGATAGGCTGCAACTGCTTGTGCAAGTTCATTACTAGGGAAATTTTTGGCATACACTGGAAAATTATTCACTAAAAGTAACTTGCTTGCTTCCAAATGATTAGTAAAGCTGAATCTCTCTCTGCACTGCAGCAAAATTACGTCACAGACCTCCTTTGCAGCAGCTGATCTATCTGTATTAAATTTTCTTCTCTTCTACTCAGGAGGCGACACTATGGCATCACATTCATCTCTTAACTTCTGAACTGCGGAATTAAAAACTTTTAAAGAGGCGTTAGCCTTAGCTGCATCAATATTTCTAGACTGAAGCTGAGAGAACATGATGTCAACATGAGGCATTACTTTGGAGAAAAATTCCAACCAAAATTTGAATTCAGGATCATTCACAGTTCTTTTGATACCAGCTGCTGCAGTTCCAGTGTCTCTTGAGTTAGATGCTTCCAGTGTGCTGCAACATTCAATTAGTGCATCTTTCATTTCATGCACAGCATTGACTGTTCTGCTCTTGAAATTCCAACGTGTTGCAGATGGCCTTGGAATTCGATGGCTAGCAACATTCTCCAATGCAGCCATTCTTTATAGAGACTTAGAAAAAAATGCTGATATTCCTGACAAGCTATTGAAAAATACTCGAACATTAGTATTCTGTGATGTTGCCTTTTCCAAAATCAAGTTCAGTTGGTGTGCATAACAGTGGATAAAGTGGGCATTGCTATACACTTCTTTTATTCTGGTTTGCACACCTTTATTGACTCCACTTAGAGCAGCTGCACCATCGTAAGTTTGGGCAATGAGCTTGTGTGGACAATCACCAATTAAAGTCTGGAGCTCTTTAAGTAACACACTTGATAAGGCTTCTGCTGTCTGGTTGATAGGGTTAAAAAATCCCCAGAATCTCTCAACAGGCTTCCCTTGTAGCTCATACCTTAGAACAATTACCATCTGTGTTTTATCGTAAATATCCGTTGTCTCATCACACATAACTGCCAAATATTCTGCATTCTTTACTTCTTCCTCGATCTTATTTTTGCAGATTTCCAACATAGATTCTAAAAGTTCATTCTGTATTGATTTAGATGTTCCTTTAAAAACTGTAGCGGTCTTTAAATGAGTATCTAAGCTAGAATCCAGTTCACAGGCAAAATCAACTAATCCACGAAATACTCCCGGATTCTTGGAGCTCGTAGTTTCATCATGTCCTCTAAGAGGGAGTTCAAATTTTCCACAAAAAAATTTTACACAGTTTATGATTTTGGATAACACATCTCTGTTTTTTCTCACCTGTTCATTGTGTTTTGCAACTGAGAGCTTGTCTGCTGTGTCAATTTGAGCTGCAATGTTCACTTTACCCAGCAACAATAAATCAATCATGTTATTCATGTGATTGGCTGCCTGCTCATGTTTCATTATTTTCTGTGGCAAATGCCTCAAGTCAGTCACACCACTTTTCGTCCATGACGAGTCCACACCAAACAATAAGCATGGAAAGCAGAATAAAGCATTTGCCTCGTCACAACCACAGAGCCATTCACATTTCTGATAAACACTGATGTTAAACTGGCGTATATATTCTTTGTTCCTGCTTGTACTATTCTGTTGAATGGATAAAACTGGTGTAGGTCTTCCTCTTGCTTTGATTTCAGTCTTTTCATTTAATGTCAGCTGGGAAAAGTTGATGCTTTGCAAATACTTCACTCGGTTTTCCATCGTCAAAGGGTAATTAAAGAAAGCACGACTTAACCGCACGGTCCACACGCAATGTAAACACGAGACTGAGCTGCACCGACTGCAGCTCATTGTTTCCAGATGTGGCGCCAATTAATAACAGACATGAATCGTACAGCAACTATGAAAGTAACTCAAATTTTGGTCTGGTTTTAATGAAAATTCACTTAGTAACGTATTGAAAATAACATATAATGACTTTTTATAACGATATATTTGTTAGTAGTGTATTATTCTGCTGTGTGTCTGAAGGAATCATACGCCTGGCGGTGAGTGTCTGGTGGGACTGCAGCTCTGCAGCTCTTAAGCACGAGCCGCCATTGGCAGTTCTTATGGAATTGGGGCAGTGTTATCTCACCACATTGATGGTGGAGATAGGCCTATCCGTTTTGCTTCTAGAACACTAACTGAGACTGAAAGGAGATATGCACAACTTGAACGTGACGTCTTAGCAGTGGCGACTGGCGTATAGGAGCGATGGAGCGGTCGCTCCCCCTTGCTTGAAACGATAAATATTAATTTAACAGATAAAAAATATATTAATTTTAAGATATTAAAATAAATATTCTTAAAATATATTTTAAAAATTCTTGTGGCATGAGTAAGCCTTCATACAGTACATAATATTCTAAACTTATAGCAGAGCTTCAAACAGCGTACCGCTGTTTGAATACAAAATAATATTGCAGCCGAATGGAGCGATAGATTTTTCGCTCAAGTAAATATAAATTATATTTTACTGTTGTAATGAAAATATAAGTACAATCGCGAATTTTTTTTATAACAACAACTTTATTTTTACTAATAGTTACTTCAGTAATAATGATATAAACCATTTATATGTATTTTATTGAAATTATTACTTATTTGTAATTAACTAGAATTGTACGTCTGGCATAGCCGCATATGTTAATACAAGTACTCTTGTGAGCGGCAGTTGGATTCGCGCTAGCCTATTGTGAGTCCGTGTTGTCGTACAATTTTATGAAATCGCACCCCCATACATTTATACCACGAGTCGCCACTGCGTCTTAGCCTTAGTATTTGCAGTAAAAAAAATTCATTTCTATCTATGGGGTCATGAATTCAAACTAATTACTGACCATAAACCTCCTTTAGGTTTATTTTCACCTAATAAAAATATTCCAGTTATGGCCTCAGGTATGATTCAACGATGGGCACTGATTCTACAAGCCTATAAATTTGACTTAGTACATAGGTCAGGCGAACTTTTAGGTACGGTTGATGCTCTAAGTAGGTTGCCTTTAGAAAATTCAAATGAATGCGAACCTATACCTACAGAATGGTATCTGCAGTACAAATAGAGCAGTGGACAAAATCAGACCCTATTCTGTCTAGGGTCATCAATTACTGCTCAGTTGGTTGGCCTACTAAGGTTGAGAGTGAATTACAACCTTTTTATCAACGACGTCAGTCTGGACTCTCGATCCAAAATGGCTGTCTCTTGTGGGGCCACAGAGTGATAATTCCGAATGAAGGCAGGTCGAATTTAGTGAAGGAACTTCACGCTGAACACATGGGTGCAACACAAATGAAAGAGCTGGCGAGAGCTTATTTCTGGTGGCCCGGTTTGGATGGAGAACTCGAATCATTGGTTCGTTCCTGTCAAAACTGCTTAGAGAACAGAGATCTCCTAAGGAAAAGTCACTTCATCCGTGGGAATGGTCTACTATACCTTGGCAGAGGATCCATGTTGACTATGCAGGTCCTATAAATAATACCTATTTCCCTCGAATGCGTGCTAGTGACTATACTCTAAGTAAAGCCATTAGCATAAATAAAAGAGTTAAACGCATGTGTGATGAAAAAGGCCTAAAGTTTGTCGATTTTTGGCCTACATTCTACGGAAATGGGGAATACTTTGGTTCGGACGGGATACATTTTAACCAGAAGGGGAAAAAGAAGTATGGTGATTTACTGAACATTAATTTATATAATCTTTTTAAACTAGGACCCCCCAAACCAGCAATTGATCCTGCTCCCCAAACAGTTAAACCTACTCCCCCAGCAGTTAGTCCCCCTCCCCCAGCAGTTAGTCCCCCTCCCCCAGCAGTTAGTCCCCCTCCCCCAGCAGTTAGTCCCCCTCCAACAGCAGTTAGTCCCCCTCCCCCAGCAGTTAGTCCCCCTTCCCCAGTAGTTAGACCCCTCCCCCAGTAGTTAGTCCTCCTCCCCCAGTAGTTAGTCCCCCTCCCCCAGTAGTTAGTCCCCCTCCCCCAGTAGTTAGTTCAACTGCGTCGGGAAACGACTCAGGCCAGTTAGGAAAAACCACAACTTAAAATCACTCAAAACTGTGCTCTTCAATGCTAGGTCAATTAGAAACAAACTAATGGAATTTATAGCGCTTGTCAAAACTGAGAACTTTGATATCATCGGAATAACGGAATCCTGGATTCATTCTGAATCAAGGGATTTTGTAGGAGAATTTGAAATGGTAGGTTACAAAATGTTTCACAAAGATAGGAACGGAAGGGAAGGCGGCGGTGTACTTTTGTATGCTCGGGACTCCCTGCACCCGGTAAACAGTAATATCGTATCTGCTCATGAAATGTTGGGAATTGATCTAAACCTAAATAATAAAGTAGTGCAGCTACTTCTAGTATATAGACCACCTCACTACCCCGTTGATAAGGATATAAACTTGTATAACAAATTAAGCAGAATAGTGAATAATAAGATCAGTGTGATTTTTGGTGATTTTAATTGTGGTAATGTAAATTGGGAAAACAAAACAGCTGGTGCTGAGGGCTCAAGACTGTTGGAATTTGCCGATCATAACTTATTAAGTCAATGGGTTGACGGGCCTACTAGGGGTAATAATAAACTAGACCTCATATTCACGAACGAAGATGACCTAGTCTCTAACCTGACTATTGGTGAAAATTTAAGTAACAGCGATCATAATTTGATTAGGTTTGACCTCAGGGTTCCAGTTAATACACGCGAAAAGACTCGTGAAAGACTGGATTTCTCGAGAGAAAATTTTGAAAGCTTCCGAAGTAGTTTAGACACACTTGAAGTTCTAATAAGTGAGGATGTCAGTGTCACCTGGAGCTCATATAGGGATCAATTTAGAATATTACAGAACACTTTTATACCAACTAAAATGGTTTCCTTGTCAACAAAGTCACCGAAATGGTTTAACAACGAAATTAGGAGGGCTATTACGGGAAGAAATAGAGCCTACAAACTACTTAAGTCGCATTTCAACCACACTAATTCAGAAAACTATATAAACCTACGTAGGAGGGTTAAGTCCTTAATTAGATCAGCCAAACGTGAAGAAGCTAGAGTTGCCTCACTCTGTAAAGTTAACCCTAAAGAATTTTTTGCCCATGTTAATAGCAGAAAGCCAATTAAAAATTCTGTAGGCCCCTTAAAAGATAGAAATGGCGTACTGAAATTCGGTGATAAAGATATAGCTAATACGTTAAACGAGTTCTTCATTACAGTCTTCACGGAGGAAGACACAATAGAAGTGCCAAGTCCTCGGATTACATATGACGGTGACCAGCCCGTAGAGACCATAAGTTTTATGAGAAATGAGGTACAGCAATTAATTGATAAGATGAACAAATACAAATCACCTGGCCCCGACTTATTTCTTCCAAGGGTATTAAAAGAGGTTAGCCATAATGTTGTTGACGACTTAGTAACCATATTCAAACAATCAATCGAGTTAGGGAAAGTTCCAACCGACTGGAAGTTAGCAAATGTAACACCTATCTTTAAAAAGGGTGATAGGGAAAATCCTTGTATTATCGCCCGATCAGTTTAACATCAGTCGTCGGCAAACTGTTGGAATCCATCATTACAAAACGTATTGTGTATCACCTTGAATCTAACAATCTAATTTTTTATTCTCAACATGGATTTAGGCGACATAGATCCTGTCTGACAAACCTGTTAGAGTTTTTCCATAATATGCATACACTGTACGATGCAAGTAGGGCAATAGATATAGTGTATCTCGACTTTCAAAAAGCCTTTGACAAAGTCCCTCACGCTAGATTGATAGCTAAAGTCAAAGGACTAAGAATCACCGGGCTCGTTTCCAACTGGGTTGAGGATTGGTTAAAAGATAGAAAGCAGAGAGTGGTAATAAATGGAGTGGCTTCGGAGTGGGCGCCCGTCACCAGTGGTGTCCCACAGGGTTCCGTGCTGGGTCCTTTACTTTTTATCATCTATATTAACGATATAGACATCGGGCTTCTAAGTGCAATCTCCAAATTTGCAGACGATACGAAATTAGGAAGTAGTGTAGGTACTGAGGAGGGCATAAGAACGCTTCAGAACGATCTTGACAGGTTGGGCGAATGGTCTGCTACTTGGCAGATGCCATTCAACTTGGACAAATGTAAGGTAATGCACATAGGTTATAAAAACCCGAAGACCGATTACTCTCTCTTGGGAAGGAACTTGACTGAGACCGATCTAGAGAAAGACTTAGGAGTCTGTATCAGCAACGATCTGAAACCGTCGAAGCACTGTGCAGAAGTCGAAAAGAGGGCCTTAAAATTATTAGGTTATATTAAAAGACAGTTCCAGTTTCGGAACAAGGAGACTGTAATGTCTCTTTATAATTCTCTAGTCAGACCTCAACTGGAATACTGTGCGCAGTTTTGGTCTCCATCCCTCAGGAAGGACATAGAAAGGTTAGAAAAAGTACAAGCAAGGGCTACAAAATTGATCCCTTCAATGAGAATGCAAAGCTACCAACGGAGATTGGAGCGCCTAAATCTGTTTAGCTTAGAGACGAGGAGGTTGCGAGGTCAGCTTATTCAAGTCTTCAAGATGCTCAAAGGAATAGACAGGGTAGATTACAGAAACTTATTCTCACTTAATGCCAATCCGACAAGAAATAATGGGTTTAAACTGGAACTAAAGACATTTAGGACCTCTGTCTGCGGAAATTTCTTTTCCCATAAAATAGTTAATATCTGGAACCAACTTCCCTCAGAGGTTGTTTCCAGTCAAAGTGTAAATGTGTTTAAAAATAGGCTAGACAAAGTACTGAATACTCTCATAGTTTAAGATTAAAACATAAGAAAACTCTGCAGGAGTTCGCTTGCACGATGTCTCTGTGAGCAAGCTAAATATAAAGCTATTTATATATTCTCCACTTTCCTGTAAAATTTCCTCGGCTACTTTTCCAGGGTCAAGGTATTTTCTTCAACCTTTTTCCGTACCTGCCTCTGGCAGGGAGGGAGCGGAGGGTGGGAAGAGAGCCTTCTACTTTTCTATCCAGTTTTCTACTACTGCTAGGATAGTTGAAAGAAAAATAAACTTTTAATAACAGGAACCTCCCAGAGTGGACCGAAAGGTCTTTGAGGCTTCCTCTTGTCCTTGTAACTCCTTGTAACTCTCTCTCTCTCTCTCCATCCTCTCTCTCCATTCTCTCTCCATCCTCCCTCTCTTTCTCTCTCCATCCTCTCTCTCTCTCTCTCTCTCTCTAGGATTGAAAACTGGCTGAGGAATAGGCGGCAGAGGGTGGTAATTAAAGGGGCTAGTTCGGGTTGGGCCTCGGTCACTAGTGGGGTTCTTCAGGGTTCCGTTTTGGGGACACTGTTGTTTATCATTTACATAAATGATATCGACGGTGGCATCGTCAGTCGGATCGCCAAATTCGCTGATGACACCAAGATTGGGGCCAATGTTGGGACGCCCGAAGCGATCGAGGAACTGCGTGCGGACCTAGGTAGGATAGGAGAGTGGTCCGAAAAATGGCAAATGCCGTTTAACTTGGGTAAATGCAAAGTGATGCACATTGGCTACACCAATCCCAAGTCGGACTACTCGATGTTGGGTAGTAATATCGAGGTGACTGATTTAGAAAAGGACTTGGGTGTGCTAATTAGCAGCGACCTTAAGTTTACGAAACAGTGTGTAGAGGTGGAAAAGAAAGCCCAGAAACTATTGGATTATATCAGGAGGCAATTTCAGTTTCGGAACAAGGAGATTGTGTTCTCACTGTACAATTCCCTTGTTCGGCCGCACCTGGAGTATGCTGTGCAGTTCTGGTCGCCCGCCCTCAGGAAAGATATTGAGAGGCTGGAGCGAGTGCAGGCGAGGGCCACAAAGTTAATCCCTTCCGTTAGGCATATGGGCTACAATCGACGGTTACGCGCCCTGAACTTGTTTTCGCTGGAAACTCGGAGGCTGCGCTGTCAACTGATCGAGGTTTTCAAGCTCTTACGCGGGTTCAACGATGTCGATTTTAGAAGTATGTTTAGTTTAAATGATAACCCAACTCGCAACAATGGTTGGAAGTTGGATTTGAAACGGTTTAGGACTAGTGTGTGTGGGAATTACTTTATGTATAAGATCTGTGACACATGGAACAGGTTACCTTCGGAAGTTGTGAACAGTTCCTCTGTGGATCAGTTCAAGAAAAGGTTAGACCAAATCTTGCACACTATTTGAGTGTGTACAAAATTTTCCATGGCACCCGTTGCCATTGGTACCTCCTCGGTATGGGCCGTAAGGCCTTTTGAGGTCCTTCTTTTCCTTGTAACTCCTTGTAACTCTCTCTCCATCCTCTCTCTCTCTCTCTCTCTCTCTCTCTCTCTCTCTCTCTCTCTCTCTCTCTCTCTCCGATGCTGAAGGGAGGAGGCTAGTTGACTTTGCTGATGAGAACTTCCTCACTCAGTGGGTCAACGAGCCTACACGAGGCGAAAGCGTTCTAGACTTAGTATTCACGACCGAAGACAACCTCGTCACTGGCCTCACCGTTGACGAATCATTGGGCGGGAGTGATCACGGTCTTATTAGGTTCCGTTCCGTGTGTGCGTCCCTCGGGTGAAGCGTAGTAACTCGAGAGGCAGTAAGCTCGATCTCCGGCGGGCGAACTTTGTTAGCCTCAGGGATAGCGTAGGAGAGATGGGGTTAGAGGTTGGCGGCGATGTTGATGGAGTGTGGAGTGCATTCCGGGACGAGTTTATGGTGCTGCAGTCTGCTGCCATACCCTCAAAACCGGTCACCCCTGCTTCAACGCAGCCTAAGTGGTTCAATCGTGACATCGCTTCGGCTATCCGAAGTAGGAAAGTAGCGTATAGGAGGGCGAAGGCCAATCATTCCCACGAGAGGCAGTAAGCTTGATCTCCGGCGGGCGAACTTTGTTAGCCTCAGGGATAGCGTAGGAGAGATGGGTTTAGAGGTTGGCGGCGATGTTGAGGGAGTGTGGAGTGCATTCCGGGACGAGTTTATGGTGCTGCAGTCTGCTGCCATACCTTCAAAACTGGTCACCCCTGCTTCAACGCAGCCTAAGTGGTTCAATCGTGACATCGCTTCGGCTATCCGAAATAGGAAAGTAGCGTATAGGAGGGCGAAGGCCAATCGTTCCCACGAGAACACTGAAACGTACGTCCGCCTGTGTAGGGAAGTGAAGGCGAAGGTTAGGCTAGCGAAACGTAACGAAGAACTACGGGTGGCAAGCCTCTGCAAGGGGAACCCTAAGGAATTCTTCAGTTATGTTAATAGTAGAAATCCCATTAGAAGCATGATAGGTCCGTTAAAGGACGGAAGCGGCGTTCTGCGGACCTCCGACGCGGACATCGCTAATATACTTAATGAGTACTTTGCGGGAGTGTTCACCAGGGAGGATACCCGCGTCATCCCCGAGCCAGGCGTGAGGCACGAAGGTGCTGGCCTGGATAGTGTTAGATGTACCGCGACAGTCGTTGCCGATAGAATAGACAAACTGAGCGCGTTTAAGGCTCCTGGGCCAGACCAGTTTCTCCCCAGAGTGTTGCGAGAAGTGCGCGACCAGGTGGCTCCCCACCTGGCTACAGTCTTCAACAAATCGTTGGAGATGGGCCAGGTGCCTGGTGACTGGAGGGAAGCCAACGTGACCCCTATCTTTAAGAAAGGGGATCACGAAAGTCCAGGGAACTATCGCCCCATTAGTCTCACTTCAGTTGTAGGTAAATTATTAGAAGGGATAATAGCTGATAGGATCGTTGACCATTTGGATTCGTACAAGCTGCTTGGGGACTCCCAACATGGGTTTAGACGGCATAGGTCGTGTCTCACCAACTTGCTCGAGTTTTTCAACGTCATGTTGAGTGAGTATGATAAGAGTAGAGCGATTGATATACTTTGTCTCGACTTTCAGAAAGCCTTTGATAAGGTACCTCACCGCCGGCTAATGGCGAAAGTGCGCGCGCTGGGTATCGGTGGGGAAATAGGTAGGTGGATTGAAAACTGGCTGAGGAATGGGCGGCAGAAGGTGGTAATTAAAAGGGCTAGTTCGGGTTGGGCCTCGGTCACTAGTGGGGTTCCTCAGGGTTCCGTTTTGGGGCCACTGTTGTTTATCATTTACATAAATGATATCGACGGTGGCATCGTCAGTCGGATCGCCAAATTCGCTGATGACACCAAGATTGGGGCCAATGTTGGGACGCCCGAAGTGATCGAGGAACTGCGTGCGGACCTAGGTAGGATAGGAGAGTGGTCCGAAAAATGGCAAATGCCGTTTAACTTGGGTAAATGCAAAGTGATGCACATTGGCTACGCCAATCCCAAGTCGGACTACTCGATGTTGGGTAGTAATATCGAGGTGACTGATTTAGAAAAGGACTTGGGTGTGCTAATTAGCAGCGACCTTAAGTTTACGAAACAGTGTGTAGAGGTGGAAAAGAAAGCCCAGAAACTATTAGGTTATATCAGGAGGCAATTTCAGTTTCGGAACAAGGAGATTGTGCTCTCACTGTACAATTCCCTTGTTCGGCCGCACCTGGAGTATGCTGTGCAGTTCTGGTCGCCCACCCTCAGGAAAGATATTGAGAGGCTGGAGCGAGTGCAGGCGAGGGCCACAAAGTTAATCCCTTCCGTTAGGCATATGGGCTACAATCGACGGTTACGCGCCCTGAACTTGTTTTCGCTGGAAACTCGGAGGCTGCGCGGTCAACTGATCGAGGTTTTCAAGCTCTTACGCGGGTTCAACGATGTCGATTTTAGAAGTATGTTTAGTTTAAATGATAACCCAACTCGCAACAATGGTTGGAAGTTGGATTTGAAACGGTTTAGGACTAGTGTGTGTGGGAATTACTTTACATATAAGATCTGTGACACATGGAACAGGTTACCTTCGGAAGTTGTGAACAGTTCCTCTGTGGATCAGTTCAAGAAAAGGTTAGACCAAATTTTGCACACTATTTGAGTGTGTACGAAATTTTCCGTGGCACCCGTTGCCATTGGTACCTACTCGGTATGGGCCGCAAGGCCTTTTGAGGTACTTCTTTTCCTTGTAACTCCTTGTAACTCCATCCTCTCTCTCTCTCTCTCTCTCCATCCTCTCTCTCTCTCTCTCCATCCTCTCTCTCTCTGTCTCTCTCTCCATCCTCTCTCTCTCTCTCTCTCTCTCTCTCCTCTCTCTCTCTCCATCCTCTCTCTCCCTCTCTCCCCATCCTCTCTCTCTCTCTCTCTCCATCCTCTCTCTCTCTCTCCATCCTCTGAAGGGTGCGTCCAGGTACAGGTGGGTGACTCGGTATGGGCTTCAAGGCCTTTAGAGGTACTTCTTTTCCTTGTAGCTCCTTGTAACTCTCTCTCTCTCTCTCACACCGCATGGCAATGTATCCATATAACGTTAATAATAACCGAAACTCGAGAAAATATACTCTCTGCCTTCCGCTCTATCCCAAATCCTTTTCTCTTAGTCACCTCTTAATACAAACTAATCTATCATATTTTGCGACTTTTTAACTCTGGTAGGATTCAATTCCATTCCTATAATGTAAGATACTTAAATTCATGTGTGTATTATGCCATATGATGTGCGTAATAAATAATCATTTTTAAATAGTTGGAGCGTTCAAGGTCATCTGTAGTAATCTATAGACTACCCCTCAAGCCCACTCTCAACACTTAGATTCCCCTAAGACACAGGCGTCTTCAAGTAACATGAATGCGTAGAGATCTAAGGTGTTAGATTCCATATTATATAATTTATGTGCTAGGTTTAAGAACTCTGGCATTGAAGGATGGAAGGAAGGGACAATAAAAGCGATAATAGGTTTAATGAAGGAAGTGGAATGAGGATGGAGGTAAGCAGGGCCGTAACTAGGATTTAGAAATTAGTGAGGTCCAGATTTTTTTAGAGCGCGGCGGGACGAGCAAAATTCAGACCAAAATGACATCTACAAACACAACCCAAGCTATACACTAAACACAAAACACAAAACGCTCGACGCTCCCTCTTTTCAAAAGAAAAGCGGTAATATGCGTTTCATACACGGAGAACAGTTTAGTCTCTTTTTTTTTTTTAGGAAATAATTACCGAGGTCCGGACCTCGGTGACCTCATAGGTAGTTACGGCCATGGAGGTAAGCATTGCTATGTCGAAGGAAACGAGGTTGGGTGGGGAATTATGAAGGGAGGAGGAAAGGGAGCCAGAGATTATTAATCTAATTCTGCCACCACGTTCTCCTGATATGAATCCGACTGAAAACCTTTGGGCAATAATGATTAACGAATGGGAGCAACGCAATGAAAGAACATTTGAAGCACTTTTAGCTCACACGAGGAATAGTTGGGAGAGCTTACGTCGAACACCAAACATTCCCTACAATCTGGCCTCTTCTATGCCGCAACGATTGCAAGAAATTATTGATGCCGGAGGAAGCTATACGAAATACTGATGTTAAAGCCATGACGTAAATGTGTATCGAATATATATTTATGTTAATATAGAATTTTATTATATTTTTATGTTTGACATCTATAAAAGTATATATTGTGACCATGAAAGAACTTTACTTATCCTTAGTTAGAATCTTTTCTTGCAATGTCTACGCTCGTGAAGATGATATATATGCATTGTTGAAACAAACTATGAGAAGGTAATATTTTCAGGAAAAAAATAAAAACTGGCAACATCGAGGCCATCACATGTTTATGGGAATTGTCATATGATATGCTACCAATAAACAGTATACTATATTACGTAATAATTACGATGAACAAATCAAATGCAAATTTCTCTGATTCACGGCCCACCAGTCTTGCTTTAGACTAATGACTTTCATAAGATGGAATATGTTACCACTTAAAACAATGGATAAACTATCTATTAGTGAGACGACCGTGACTTCCTCGAAATGCGAGCGCGTGAGAGGTTCACTGAGGAATTTGATCATTATATTCTTCACGTAGGATATGTATCACAAACAACAATATTGACAACAATTCCCAACAATTACTTAATATCAATCATTGCATTTGAGCAAATAATTTAGACCTGCGTCAAAATAACTTAGGTATCATGCCATGATTTGGGATATTTTCCGAATTAGTCGTTCTCTATAGTCTACAGTATATATTGAGACGGTATAATGTAATGCCCAGCTAATATTATGATGACTAGGATTACTCCATAACCATCCCAACATCCCGAAACTTGGTCATTCTGCTTCTTAATCATTTGTATTTTAAACACTAAAATGTAGCAGAAGTGACGTAATAATGGACGTCATTGATGGGGTTAGAGCAATTATGTGCACCAATCCGAACACACCTCCGCTGCCATAAGGACCGCCCATTTTATACCTAACAGACTAGCTTGGGACGAGACAGAGGCGCGAGACTTATTGTAAGCACTGTACATAACTTTTTCTCACTAGATACTGATGGGATAACTCGTGGGCATAATAAGAAAATTAGAAAACAGACTGGTAGATTTGATCTACGAAAATACTTCTTCAGTCATAGAGCAGTAGATTTTTGGAATGACTTGCCATATGATGTGGTAAACAGTAGCTCATTAGTTAATTTTAACCCTTTACTGCCTGAATTTTTTGTATGGAACCAAAAAATTTTTTTCACACAAAAGTACCTTTATGAAGGGTCATATAAACAATCAAAACCTCAATTTTCAGATTTGTATTGAAAATAAACAAAAATCATAAACGGGACCAATTTGTCCTTTTAGGCATACGAGATCAATTAAAATTTTCCTTAAAAATAGAAAACTAAATACAGCTGCTAAATTTTTAATATTTTCCTTAGTTTCCTTAGTTTAGACGTTATAAATTTTACGTAGTAACTTTAATACTTATTTGTAAATAAAATATATTTGGGATGAACAGGCCTATGCATCCCAAAATAATGCACCCAAAATTATAATAACATTAAAATTTGGAAAAAATATGATTATTTTGAGTTCCTATAGTGTTATGGGTTTATTTTGTGTGAAAGTCTAGGAAACAATTTCTTCTTGAGTCGCAACATAAATGTACCTCACACTTTTTGCAGTACATTGTCACCTTTCCGTGACAACCAGGTAGTTTGCATTTTCCCCTATTGGACGAAACCATAGGGAAGTGTCCCATTTTATCTTTTCTTATATCTGTCTCTGGAATTGGCTTTGTTGCTCTCCCGGTTTTCTTCTTCAACTCAAAGGCTTTTCCCACAGTGTTACAACTTGGTCTTCCTCTTCTATTTTCCATGTGTTTACCACCATACAAAAGAGAATTGGAAAGTCGAATTTTGAATTCACAAAGAGAATTTTGCTTCCTAACATTGACATCGAGTGCACTTGCTGCTCGTTTATACAACAACCAACAATTTACCACCGTCAAATCAATCAAATGAAAGATGAGTCTTTGGTAGTATTTTTTTGACCTGAAGGACATCCTGTAATATGCAATCAATTGGTCATTCAAGTCAATACCCCCCATGTGTTTGTTATAGACTGTAACAATAGCAGGTCTAGGAATTTCAATTTTTTCCTTTATCTTTCTGTCAAACCTTGAACACTTATCTATTGGGTGTGCGGATGCAAATGTTGATACAAGGCATACTGGTTTTGTGTCCAGCCACTTCACCGCTGTGATATTGGTACTATCCTCATATTTGGTCTTCCACTCATCAAAAGAACCTCGACCAAGAGCTTTTAGTTGTTTGTCAGATATAAATGTCAAATTTGGTAGTCTATTCTGCTGTACAGTGCCGCAACACCATATTCCACGAGAAGCAAGATGATGAAGAAGAGGCAATGATGTGAAACAATTGTCGAAATACAATTTAGAATTCTGAAAAGGAGGAATGCTCTCAGCAAGATGAAGTACAGCATTAGAACTTGGTTTGAGGTCTGGAACATTGGGATTATTTACAGGTTCTATTTTGCCTGTATAGGGCATAAAATCATACACCATACCATGTGGTCTGCCAACACAAAGATTTTAGCCCCATTTGTGTGTTTTTTAGGTAAATACTGCTTCATGCAAGACCGTCCTTTGAAGGGAACTATTTGTTCATCCACACACAAATGTTCTGTCATAGCAATCTTTTGAAATTTTGATTTGAGGTGGTTAACTAGAGGTCTTACTTTGGATAATCTGTCATCTTTGTCAAGCTGTGTATTGTCTACAATATATAAATTTGATTTTATTTCCTCCCATCTGTCTCTGCTCATAACTGAATTTACCCTTCATTTATTGCACTAATGCCACCCCAGTGAAGTCTAGTATTTGGTATTTTACTAACCGACATGTACATACATAACCCTAACCATTGTTCTAACTCCATACAATCAATGGCAAGTGGTTTATTCGCATTTTTCTGAACCGAGTATAGATTAGATTGTTCTACAATGCTACCCAATAGATCATCTGTAAAAAAAATTCGAAAGTAGTCTATGGGACTGAGTATATCTTCAGTATCATCATTACGCACATCATAGATAGAAACTGTTGGTGTGATCTGTCTTTCACGCATTTCTTCCCAAAACAGTCTTTCCCTGCTTATCCGTGGACGCTTAGTCATTCGTGGGGCAGCGGCTACAAAAGAACTACAAAAGAAACAACTTTGCTAAGTTTCCCATAAATTCATTACATTTTTTTAGAAATTACCATGAAAGAAAATACTAATTCAATGGTGAACTATGATAAAATTTTGAAAAAAGTATAAAGGTCTACTTACATCAGCAGAAGTAGTCCAAACATTCACTAAAAAAGCCCATACTCATCAAACATCATTCATACGCTGAATGGGACAATTTAGTCCGGTAATTTTTTACTATCAGTCCGGTCTCTGGAAACTGAAAATAAAGTTTACCATAAGACTCTTTACATTTTTTTAAACAACTTTTATTAAGTACAATATGAAGGCAAATGCCGATTAAAGCTATAAAATTAATGTTAATAAATTTTTTTTTGAGCTATAAAATCGCGGATCATGTTTTTGGGAGTGATAAAATGGCTGATCCCACAAAGGTTAGGAAGGTACCGCTAACAAAATTGGGTGGTTTGACCTGAACTCATAAGATTTTAGTGTCACGATGGCGTTGGTTTGCGATGGTTGTAATTATTCAGTGTGTTTAACTTCATGCAAATTTTTTGATGATGAAGAGGCTGCATTTAATTTTTATGTAGAACACGGTGTATTGCTAAAAGAATTTATTTGCCCTAAGAAAAACAAGGAAGATATTGTTTGTGGTAATAAGTGTGTGTTCGATAAAAACAGAAAAGCATTTCGTTGCCATAGGTCGTGTGCGTGATAAGAAACGGAGAAGGGGAACACGCAAGGTTAGGTAGGTTAGGTTAGGTTAGTAGTGTTTAGTTTTACGGTATATGTAATATATACAGTGAATGGATCTTTTCCGTTTGACTGCCGCCATTGAAACATAAGAGGTGAGTGCCCCCAGCCTTCTTTACTTAGCCTTATAAGGCTAACTAACGAAAATATCACGACCTAACCTAACCAATCGTTAGGTCAACTGTACGACCTTGACGATTGGTTAGGTTAGGTCGTGATATTTTTGTTAGTTAGCCTTATAAAGCTAACTAAAGAAGACTGGAGTTTAATTGTTTCAATGGCGGCAGTCAAACGGAAAAGATCCCAGTGAATATATACAGTGTTCGTTTTACTACATATATATAAATGTATATATATACCTTTTAGGTCACTCATGTTGGCTGTTTCTACAATTTCCATAATTTATATATCAATGGATTCATTTTTACATCGCGAATGCGCCCTAGGTAGTCTCTACTGAAGGAATTACCCGCATTTTAGGGTATTTGTTCACACTTATACCCCAAAACAAACTTCGTGTCCTAACTTAGTTTTGGGCCAGTTCCCTCACTTGAGACTATAACATTTCAGTAATAATTATCAATTTTATCAAAGTCACATGTTCTTTCACATAACAATCTCTCATAAAATATGTAGATAAGTCAACATTACATTACCTGGTTGAGGATCCATGACGTATCAAAATCTTCAGTTGTAGGAAATTTGCACAACATCAAGGGTTAGTCTGCACTCTTTCACGGTAAAATTTAGGTTTTAATGTATCTCAGAGAAATTCACTCCGCATCATTGCTTCACATTGAACACATCTATCTACTTTCTGGTCACTCGACAATGCCCTGTGATGCTCAATTTGGCCAAATTGAACAAAATATAAAAAATAATTACAGCAATATTATTTACACTAAAAAAGATTATGTTACGGCCATAACTACAGCCGTTTCGCAGCGCTTCCTAGTTGTAGAAATGAAACAGGCTGATTTTCTCGATTTTGACGTTCTAAAAACGTGCATTGTCATTAGGAAATCAACAACTACTAAATTTACAGATGCAAGAAAGTTAATATTTGACTTTCAACACAAAGAAGGCTACGTAATATCTACTGCATACCGCACAACCCCAGATAATAGCCATCCCGTCAGACTGCAGAAAGGGAAAAAATCCTACAGTGTCAGTTTATTCAATCTAGCCCAGCAGACAGTGCAACCAAAGTATTCCCAATTGCTGCCAATAACTAAGGAAAAAATAAAAGATCTCAAAGAATTATCAGACCTAATGCCTGCAACTGCAGTGAACTATTATACAAGATTGTTAAAGGAACTGGAAGAAACCGAAACAGTTGAAGCAGGTAATACAGTGGAACCTTGCTTAACGAGCATAATTCGTTCCCGAACTGTGCTCGTTATGCAAAATGCTCGTTAAGCAAGGCAATTTTTTCCATAGGAATCAATGTAAAATATGATAATGCGTTCCATGCTTAAAAAATACTTAAAATAATATTTATAATGATATTTAAAGGCGTTTTTTAAATTATTATTGCATGAAATGAAAAGATTATTAATAAAAATTAACCCAAAAGAGAATGTAAATAATTAGTAAACGGTGAAATTTATAAATAACTTACGAGGAGAGAAGGTGCTCCTGACGCACGCAAAGGAAATGAAGAGACAGGGGAGGAGGAGAGGGTTATTGAGGGGAAGGAGGAGAATCGTCTTCGTTCAATGCAATAACATTCTCGACGAGCTCACAGTCACTAGCTTTAAATTTTTTAGAGGCACTTTCACTTTCTTTTGGATCCTTTTTCACGAGGAAACTGTCTAGAGACATTTGTTTTTGTCTACGCTTTAAATTTTGACGAAATATTTTGCTCGTTAAGCAAAGTGTCGCTCGTTATGCAAGGTAATTTCCCCCCATTCTTTTTGCTCGTTATACGAATTTCTCGTTATACGAAGCACTCGTTAAGCAAGGTTCCTCGTACAACATTCGACGAAGAGGACCAAATAATGGATTACACCAGTTAACATCAGAAGCTATCAATAAATAATATTGTAAAATTTCTTGGCGTTTTATTATATCGACATATTACACAACAATATTTTACTCAAATATGTGTTCAAATTCATACAACATTTCAATAAACCGGAAAAATACAAAGGTTTAAAGTTTATAAACTTTAACTGCATTTTGTGGCATAATTCGAAAATGTTGCGTTCGCCCCTTCTCCACCGAACGCGTCTTATAGTGTACTATATTCTTTGCTTCAGTTATATAGGCTACTATGGTGATAATAAATAGTTGTATATTAATTAGCTGACTTGAGTTTCATATCTTGCAAGATTTTATTATTATTGAAAAATGTAGCTCATGACTTGGATTACCTCGATAGGCCCGAATGGATTCATGTTTTCCAAATGAAATGTAATGTAATGTAATGTAGATATGGTTAATTTATATTGAGTGATTGAGTTTAATGTTTAGTTTAGATGAGTAGTTATAGACTACATGTATCTCCAAACTGCATCTGGATTCTGGCGTTTTACCAATTTTTTAATTTTATTTACTCCTTTATATTCTACCTTTTGTGGATGATTTCTAGATTCTAAAGAGTTCTTTTGGTTAGGCTCCGAAACCCTCAAAAATCATCACCAAGTTAAAAGGAACCTGAAAGGGCCACTGGCGGTTATTAATTCCATTCTTTCAGAATTATAGTCACCTATTTGCATACTATACTTATATAATCATAGTATACAAATAGGTAATTATAATTCTGCTTTACATGCACACGGAGTCACCATTCACCATAGTCTAACATAATTTACGAAGTCTTATAAAAATTCATGGTCTAATTTACCAAGTGTTATCATAAAAGTTCATATCATTGATAAATCTTCGTCAAAAATTGACTCGCAGCGCCCTCGCAATGCAGTAATTCAAATTCAAGTTATAGACAGTGGTGGAATTCAAAAATTTTAAGAATCGGTTCGCCCTCCCCTCCCTTCCCCCCTTCTCCTCTCCCTTCCGTGTCAGAAATGAAAACTAAACAATGTTTTTATTGAAATTCTTTATTTAATTTCCTTTTAAATATTTCCAAATCGCCTCCAAATCGAACTCGAGAAATTTTATGAACCGGTTCGCACGAACCGGTGCGAACCGGCTGAATCCCACCACTGGTTATAGATTATCGTATATTCATTTTAGTATGACAGTTCATGAATGATATGAGGAGACTTGGTAATATATTAGACTATAAAAAATTATCACTCATTGCCTATCGTACAAGCGATCCGTTGAAAATTTCCGGGAGTTAATGCCTAAGCGATAAGCAAAACATCGATGCGTTTTTGTTAGTTTATTTTCGTGTTTTGAGATGAGCTGCCCATCTAAAAGATGAAGAAACCAAATTTGGTTGAAATTTCCTTGGTCTAGTTAAATTATTGACGAAATTTGATTCAGTCATGCGATAACATTTGTGCCGTGTCATGAAGAATGAAGTACGCGAACATTATCTCAGACTCAGTAAGACCATCCAAAATGAGTTGACTGATATGATGGCTAAAAATGTGAAAAATAAGATACTGGACAAAGTGAAGGAGGCTGAATAATACTCATTCATTTTGGACTGCAGGCGAAATTTAAGTCATATTGAACACATGACAGACTGTCATATGTTCAATATGACTTAAGTTCTGCCAGATAACCAAACAATCACAGTTGAAGTCTACTGGCAACAACTCCAACGATTGAAGATGGCATTACAAGAAAAACGTCCTGCATTAATTAATCGCAGAGGTGTTCTATTCCACCAGGATAACGCACGCCCTCACACTGCTCAAATCACCACTGCCCAATTGGAGGCATTTGGTTGGGAAAAAATACCTCATCCACCTTATTCTCCAGACATCGCACCTTCACACTACCATTTATTCAGAAGTCTGCAACAGCACCTAAGTAGTATGAGCGAAAAATGGACGAGTGCAAGAATGTTGCAAAGGGGTGGGGGTATGTTGCAAAGGGGGAGGGGGTTATGTAACAATGCTGCAAAAAATGGGGAAAATTGCAAAACATTATGCAATGAAGCGGGGTGGGGTATGCAGTGAAGAGGAGAGGGTTATGCAAAGGGGGAGGGGAATTGTTGCAAGAGCAACAAGGGTTATGAAACTTGGAGGCGGCGTTATCCCCCAAGAGAAAGAGAGGAGGAGAGAGAGGAAGAGAGGTGTTCACCTGGCAGAAACCAAGTGCATATTAAGACTTCAGCCGAGCACCCGCTGTCTTATAAGGTGTAAATCCGCCAGTTGGCTTAGAAGGTTAGAAGTTGGCTTGTACAGGTTGAGTTGCCAGATTGTGCTATTTATTTAATTAAAGCATATATTATTGACAGTTGGCTTAGAAGGCGTAAATGGCTTGTACAGGTTGAGTTGCCAGATTGTGCTATTTTTTTAATTAAAGCATATATTAATTATTGACTGTTGGCTTAGAAGGCGTAAATGGCTTGTACAGGTTGAGTTGCCAGATTGTGCTATTTATTTAATTAAAGCATATATTCTTGACGGTTGGCTTAGAAATCCGTCAGTCGGTTTAGAAGGCGTAACCAGCCATTTGGTATAATTAATTATCGTTTACAACCAAAAGAATTAAATAAAACACCATTACATCATTCTGTTTATTTAGACGAAATATTGTAAATATATAGAAAATAAATATACATTGGAATGATAAAAAAATTAAAAATAATAATAGTGTAAGAAATATGAACGAGGAATATGTATATAATCAAAAAATAAAAAATATAACCATCAATATAACAGTACAGGAGAAGTATATATATATATATATATATATATATATATATATATATATTATATATATATATACAATTATATTAAATAATTAAATATATCGAAAATAAATACATACACTTTATCTTCTACTGCACAAAATCCAAAAATAAAAGATAAATACAAAACGTATATCCATCAATATAGCAGTACATGAGAAATATATACACACACACACACACAATTATGTTAAATATATTGAAAATAAACACACACTTTATCTTCTACTGCACAAAATAAAAAATAAGAAATACAAAACGTATAGCCATCAACATAGAAAAAATAAGAAATACAAAACGTATAGCCATCAACATAGAAAAAATAAGAAATACAAAACGTATAGCCATCAACATAGAAAAAATAAGAAATACAAAACGTATAGCCATCAACATAGAAAAAATAAGAAATACAAAACGTATAGCCATCAACATAGAAAAAATAAGAAATACAAAACGTATAGCCATCAACATAGCAGTACAGGAGAAATATATATACACAATTATGTTAAATATATTGAAAATAAATCATTCACTTTGTTTTACTGCGCAATACACTAAACTCACACGTAATCGAGTCTACAATCACATCATTATTGCTTTGCATTACGCAGTATACGCGGTTTAATATCACTGGTCAACAACAATTTTGTCACAAGGGTTTTGATGGGTGTTCTAAGTGTACTTTTTCATGCTGAATCTAAATATGAAATCAGATTTTTTCTATCAGGCTTAGTTTACTTGTGACGCTATGTTCATTTTTTCCTCATTTAGCATGATCACCGGATAAAAAATAATAACATATTATATAATTAAGTTATAACAATATTATAATATAAAACATTATAAAAATAATAAATATAATAATATATTATATTAATTAATATAACTATAATAAAATATATTAATATTAATATATATGTTGTATTAATTTTTCTGTAAAATTAGTACAATTTATTCCTTTGGGGAGAAAGTTCTGATAATGCTGGCAGGATAAATTTGGTCGGAGCAGCAGACTGTGAAGGTTGAAACATGTTTGTACCTGTTCAGACATGAGCCTAGTTTCTGTGTGTAGAGCAGCTCCAAGTCAGTCTGCTTGTAAATGTCACAGTGTTAACAGCTAGTGTCTGTTGCTTCTTGTTAATTTTACACCAGTGTTGTATTCATATAGATGTTTTGTAATGCCGCGGAACTGTCTGAATCATCCTAATTCCTTTTGTTATGTATGTGGTGATCTAACTTCAAAATCCCAGAAACGTAACTTTACACCATTAGTAAAAAAATGCTATGAACTTTATTTCGGATGTAAAGTAGGCGATCAGGACAAGAGTTGGGCCCCTCACATTTGTTGTGTGACATGTGTAAGACTACTTACAGGATGGCTAAACGGTTCACGTCACATGCCATTTGCTATTCCAATGATTTGGAGGGAACCCAAAGATCACACAACAGACTGCTATTTCTGCCTGGTAAATACAAAGGGGATCACTTCAAAACAAAGAGCCTTATGAAATACCCTAATCTACCGTCTGCAATGAGACCAGTTCCCCACAGTGCTCAACTTCCAGTACCAAATCCTCCTGAACATGTAAGTTTAAGTGATGAGGAATCAAACGTAGCTGTAGCATATCACGAGGAAAAAGATGAAGACATTTCTGATCCAACATTCCAGGCTACCTGTTCCTCCAATGAACTACATTTACTGTCACAAGGAGATCTAAATGACCTAGTTCGTGATTTGAAATTATCTAAGAAGCAGGCTGAACTTTTAGGTTCAAGATTAAAGGGTTGGAATCTACTGCAACGTGACACTAAAGTTTGTTTTTTTCCGCAGCCGCCATGATGAATTCAAAGAATGGTTCTCCCATGAAGATGGACTTGTGTTTTGTAAAGATGTTAATTCAGTCATGGGGGCTCTTGGTCATGAACATAACGTGGATGAGTGGCGATTGTTCATTGACTCCTCAAAAGTCAGCTTGAAAGCAGTCCTTCTTCACAACGGAAATAAATTTCCTTCTGTACCTATTGCACATGCTGCAAACATGAAAGAGTCATACGACAACATGAAGTTGCTTTTAGAAAAGTTTCAGTATCAGAAATATAAGTGGAATATCTGTGGAGATCTGAAGGTCATTGCACTTTTGTTAGGGTTGCAGCTAGGTTACACCAAGTACTGTTGTTTTTTATGTGAGTGGGACAGTAGGGACAAGCAAAACCACTACGTTAAGAAGGATTGGCCAAAACGCACCTCACTTGTTCCAGGCAAGAAAAATGTTGTGAATAGTTCACTTGTTGACCCTGAGAAAGTGTACCTTCCTCCTTTGCATATCAAGCTTGGACTTATGAAAAACTTTGTTAAAGCGATGGATAAAGCGCAAACAGGATTCACATACTTGAGAAATAAGTTTCCCCGGATCAGTGATGCCAAGATTAAAGAAGGCATTTTTGTAGGCCCTCAGATCAGAGAATTGTTAAGAGATGAGAGATTTGAAGGAGAGTTGAATGAAGTTGAGAAAGCTGCGTGGCAGAGTTTCAAAAGTGTCTGCACAAGTTTTTTGGGAAATCACAAGGCCGAAAACTATCCTGAAATAGTAGGAGATCTTCTTAAGTCTTACCAAGCAATGGGGTGCAATATGTCATTAAAGGTTCATTTCTTGGACTCTCACTTGGACTTTTTTTCGGAAAACCTGGGTGCGGTAAGCGACGAACATGGTGAGCGTTTTCATCAGGATATTTCTGCCATGGAAAACCGTTACCAAGGCAAATGGAGCCCCAGTACGCTGGCTGACTATTGCTGGACTCTTAAGAGAGACATGCCTGAGGCAAAGCACAGCAGAAAATCAAAACAAGCTACTTTTTAAACTACAGGTATGTCTTTTCGATCATATTTTAATAAGTATGTAACTATATGGGTTTTTAAAAATTAAATTGCATGTCATACAAAAACCAGACCTGATAGAGAAATTTTACAAACTTATTTGGGTTCAGCACAGAAAATACTATAAGAATAAGGTATTTTCATTCTTGGGACACGAAAAAATTTTTTTTTTGTTGCCCAGTGTATTATTTCACCGCTCAAGGTATAAGGAAATCTATACTCGATATAAATGCCCTTCATATCGTTCAGTACTATTTTCGTGCCCGGTTGGCAAGTTACCTTTAAATACGGTTAGAATACAATCAAAAGCACGCACAAAGAGTTCATCGTTAGCCACAACGTCATTATTAAATACAAGTTTATAAACACGCCTTTCCAATCGAGGGTTTATTTCTACCGACCCAAGCTTTTCAATCGTGAACTCTTCTTCACACTGCATAGCGACAGTTTAAATAATCTTCTAAGTCGTTACGACAGCTGTTCATTATATAAAGAAATAGTTCTTCAGGGTGAACGGTGTAGATGAGCTCAGCCCTGTACTGATCAAGTGCTTTGTACCAAAGTTCATGATACTTCAAAGAGTCTAAACTTTTTAAATAATCATCCAGCTCTAGATCATTCTCACCTTGTTCAGTACTACACTCGGTAAACACATCGAGCAGAGCGGTGTATGCGTATTCAAGAACCGTATCAAAATAAAGCATATCCGTAACACGTGCGTCTAATATAGGCTTCAGCTTGTGGAATCCGACGATTTCAAACATTCTGTCGAAGATGAAACGGTTTCGAGTAGGGACAAGAGCGTTATTATCAGAAGCATTCTTCCACATCAGCCGTATATCAATGCATGGCCGATCGTTATTTATACACAACGTACAAACAACGGCATATGAGGGGGTGTCACTAATCTGCTCTCTTCTTGTACCTACACCTGTAGGAATTTTCTAACGATCCTCACTCCACTTCTCAACTATCACGAAGATTCTATTCATCTCCTCGGCACTTAAATAAACAACATTCCATTTGTTTGTTTGTTTACATCCCGTTTCCAGTACATAGTTAACGGCACCGGATTTACGCCTGAACACGCGCAACGACTTCGTCACGGACACATCGTACACGGCGTTGAGAATGCTGCTCAAAGGAAGTTCCATCGTATTCGAGGAGCGCACGTCCACTCGGTTTAAGCTCTGAGATGACTATGAGCCACATGCAACGGATCGGCTCGACGGGAGGAGTGAGTCACACCATAATCTAATGAAACGTGTACGGCGCTGTTCGAACATGAATAGTTGTATCCCATTATATTAGGTAGATGTTTTGAGAAATTTTCCGATATATGAAGTAATAACGGTTTTAATGTTTTATCACTCCCACTCCCCAGAATACGCACCAGACATTTTTGCAAAGGGGGATTTTCACGAACTAAACACATTTTATAACGGTTTTAATGTTTTACCACTCACCACACGTTCATTCCCACAAACTAAACATCTTCACAATCCGGCACACTATTTGAGAGGAACATATGCCCATAATTTTCCTTTTTGTTTAACAAGCGATACTTGTCTCTAAAGTCTGTTAAAAACTCACACAGGGCATTAGCCACAACCTCACAACAAACTTCGTCATGATATATATTAATATAGTGATAAAAATACTTAAAATTCTCCATGATGACAAGATTTACATTCTCAGTCGCAGGGTACGAGTACTCGGCATGATGCAACATGACATAATATCGCTTGTCATACCACTCATCAACAAGACTCACTATCCATATCCGTTGCTTCTCTTCTGCACGTGTTGTTTCTTTTACTTCACGGTATATGTAAGCTTTTATAAAGTTTAGTCCTACAACATAGTTCAAGACATCACTTGTCCCACGAAATCCTACAATGCTCTCACCAGAATAGCCATAGAGTATTTGTACATCTTGCTCCTTCGCACGATTCAATGTAGCCTTAAAAGCATCAAAGGAGGGTGGAATAGGGAGTTTTTCAGTATTCACCACATCTTAACACTTTGCAGAATACCATTTCATAAACGTCGAACACGCAATATTAAAGGTAGCCATTACTATTTTCTGTCTGCACGGGAGAATACACGGCTGAGGTCCAGGTTTTACTGCGATCAACTGAGCACGCAGGGAAGCTCAGGTAGTAGCAGGAGTCACATGTTCAATCATACAGGTGGGCGGAGCTTAGAACTTTCTCCTGTACACACGTTGGGCGGAACTTAGAATTTTCTCCTGTGCCCCCCAGCTTCTGCGCCCGAAAATTGTGGGTGCCTACAGTTAGTTGGGGCGGCCGGTCGCCCTCATCATCATCATCCAAGCACACTAGATCCTTCAACGATTCAAAGTTAACGACCCGCCGATTCGCCTGGTTGAGCGTGATACCCTTTGCCTTCACGATATATTTCATATCCTCCCCCACCCTCACCCCATAAGTTTTTGGCCCTGTTGAGACAAAAGAGTCGGCGGATGCGGTGTCTCCATACTCATCCTTGATCTCATCAGTCAACTCACCGAGGAATTCACCAATAGGAGGCATGTATTCACCCTCCCTCTCTGTGAATATCACACTATTTGTATCAGCGTACAATACCCTCTGCCCAAGAGAATGCAATAATCCCCAAAGTTTGATGCGTGCATAGGCCGTTGTGAAGCTGGCTACAGGTATGTTTGTAACCCGTGAGGTATCTGTGGCCAATTCGGTATTGTTGTACTTTATTATGTAAGTATTACCTACATTCATGCTCTCCATGACCTCTTTATCGGGAGCATTGGCATAATCCCAGACTTCACTATAACTTTGTGCCAAATGAACGTTCCCTTGGCCGGTATTCTGTGCAAATTTTCCTCAAAGACTGTTTAGACGCAACTTTGCACTAAAGCGCTTGCCAGGGTTCTTTACAATTTGGGAACGGTCAAGCTGTATACCTTCATGGTCACGGTAACGTTGAATATAGGCCGACTTTTCATCTTCGGTATCAACTCCTCGCGGATACCCTGATGCTTCGACCTTATCTTTCAAAAAAGCGTTTATATATGGCGTGAAAAGGTTGGGTAGCTTCTGAAACCTCCACACTTCAAGTATCTTCAATATGCTGTAGCCATGGCGAACAGCTAGATCCAACTCTGGACTTGTATATACACCTCTAATCTTACGCTAGTGGGTTGTATGGTCACAATCACCATTGTTCTCTTCTGCGCACTTCACGCACAAGGGAAACATGAGCTTGTGATCGATAACGACGGGTAAGATCGGCATCCATAAATCGCGAGGGGGGAGTACGTCTACGAAAGAAAGGCCGAAATAGTACCCGTTCAAATTTGTTGAGAACTCCTCGATGGTGGGTAGGTCAGGTCCCACCAGTTTCTCAGGCGCACCTACGGGGTACGGATTGTTCTTCATCACGTAGGGGTATAAAGAACAGAAGTCGTAGAAGTGGAGTTTCACACCCTCCGTAGGCGGAAAGTATAGCTTGAAGGGATTTGTACGCCCTCCGAACAAGCTATCACCGCATTTGAGAGGATCCAGCACCATTGAACGCTTGATCGTGTTTATTTCTTCACGGTACTGTCCATCTGTCTCCATCCGTGCATCATACTCATGCTCCCACAAGACTTTGTGAGTGAACTGAGAGCCTATAAGTTGATCGCGGGTGCGGGTTCACGCAAGACGGTCGGCAGGAGATCTACCGTGAATATCTCCTGCGATTCCACACTCAGGACGGGAGCATCCGTGCCACCAGCAACCGTTAAAGGAGTACACAGTCTTCTCATCAGTGGCACGGTTTTCACTTAGACCATCAACCCAAAAAACACGACCATTAACCTTAATGGGTACTTCACCCGTGTTGCGGGCATGCTTTATGTATACACCTGTCTGCTGCTGTAGGTGTATGAGCCAGTAAATAGCCTTGTGCCCATAACTGCGGGGATTATTTCTGTGAATAATGGCTAAGGTGTCTTTAGGCATGAAGTTATTATTGAACACCGTAAAACATAATGAGGCGATGGTGGCTGCGACTTGCAGCGGATCGCATTTGAAACGGCCTATGTACAATAAGTCCCGCGCCTCTGTCTCGTCCCAAGCTAGTCTGTTAGGTATAAAATGGGCGGTCCTTATGGCATCGGAGGTGTGTTCGGATTGGTGCACATAATTGCTCTAACCCCATCACTGACGTCCATTATTATGTCACTTCTGCTACATTTTAGTGTTTAAAATACAAATGATTAAGAAGCAGAATGACCAAGTTTCGGGATGTTGGGATGGTTATGGAGCAATCCTAGTCATCATAATATTAGCTGGGCATTACATTATACCGTCTCAATATATACTGTAGACTATAGAGAACGACTAATTCGGAAAATATCCCAAATCATGGCATGATACCTAAGTTATTTTGACGCAGGTCTAAATTATTTGCTCAAATGCAATGATTGATATTAAGTAATTGTTGGGAATTGTTGTCAATATTGTTGTTTGTGATACATATCCTACGTGAAGAATATAATGATCAAATTCCTCAGTGAACCTCTCACGCGCTCGCATTTCGAGGAAGTCACGGTCGTCTCACTAATAGATAGTTTATCCATTGTTTTAAGTGGTAACATATTCCATCTTATGAAAGTCATTAGTCTAAAGCAAGACTGGTGGGCCGTGAATCAGAGAAATTTGCATTTGATTTGTTCATCGTAATTATTACGTAATATAGTATACTGTTTATTGGTAGCATATCATATGACAATTCCCATAAACATGTGATGGCCTCGATGTTGCCAGTTTTTATTTTTTTCCTGAAACTCTTACCTTCTCATAGTTTGTTTCAACAATGCATATATTATCATCTTCACGAGCGTAGACATTGCAAGAAAAGATTCTAACTAAGGATAAGTAAAGTTCTTTCATGGTCACAATATATACTTTTATAGATGTCAAACATAAAAATATAATAAAATTCTATATTAACATAAATATATATTCGATACACATTTACGTCATGGCTTTAACATCAGTATTTCGTATAGCTTCCTCCAGCATCAATAATTTCTTGCAATCGTTGCGGCATAGAAGAGGCCAGATTGTAGGGAATGTTTGGTGTTTGACGTAAGCTCTCCCAACTATTCCTCGTGTGAGCTAAAAGTGCTTCAAATGTTCTTTCATTGCGTTGCTCCCATTCGTTAATCATTATTGCCCAAAGGTGTTCAGTCGGATTCATATCAGGAGAACGTGGTGGCAGAATTAGATTAATAATCTTTGGCTCCCTTTCCTCCTCCCTTCGTAATTCCCCACCCAACCTCGTTTCCTTCGACATAGCAACGCTTACTTCCATCCTCATTCCACTTCCTTCATTAAACCTATTATCGCTTTTACTGTCCCTTCCTTCCATCCTTCAATGCCAGCGTTCTTAAACCTAGCACATAACTTACACTGGTCAACACCCATTTTATTGCCAATCATATTAGAGTGATTTTGGGGTAACTTTGTGGTGCTGATTCCGAATATGACATCGGTTTTGCTAGATTGGCTCTAATTTATGAGATAATTGGTACCCCATTGAAACACGTAAAAATGCAAAAAATTTAATGTTCAGGCGGAGCCTACTTACAAATCGCATTGAAATTGTCTCAAATCATACAAAAGTAAACACATGAAATACATAATGGCATTTTATTCGGTCTCACCATCTAGAATGTTCCGGTAGTTTCCCATATGCACGCGTTATGGTTACGTTTCCTATTAATTGAGGGTATTCATTATCTCAAGAACTAGAGCCAAATCGGAAAAACTACTTTCATTTTGGAATTCAGCAACCCCAAAATACCCTAAATTCGTACGAATTTCCTTGGCAACGAAAAAAAGTTTTTTTGTTGTTGACCTGTGTTATATAATATGGAATCTAACACCTTAGATCTCTACGCATTCATGTTACTTGAAGACGCCTGTGTCTTAGGGTAATCTAAGTGTTGAGAGTGGGCTTGAGGGGTAGTCTATAGATTACTACAGATGACCTTGAACGCTCCAACTATTTAAAAATGATTATTTATTACGCACATCATATGGCATAATACACACATGAATTTAAGTATCTTACATTATAGGAATGGAATTGAATCCTACCAGAGTTAAAAAGTCGCAAAATATGATAGATTAGTTTGTATTAAGAGGTTACTAAGAGAAAAGGATTTGGGATAGAGCGGAAGGCAGAGAGTATATTTTCTCGAGTTTCGGTTATTATTAACGTTATATGGATACATTGCCATGCGGTGTGATGAGAGAGAGAGAGAGAGAGAGAGAGAGATAGAGAGTTACAAGGAGTTACAAGGAAAAGAAGTACCTCAAAAGGCCTTGCGGCCCATACCGAGGAGGTACCAATGGCAACGGGTGCCACGGAAAATTTTCTACACACTCAAATAGTGTGCAAGATTTGGTCTAACCTTTTCTTGAACTGATCCACAGAGGAACTGTTCACAACTTCTGAAGGTAACCTGTTCCACGTGTGATAGATCTTATACGTAAAGTAATTCCCACACACACTAGTCCTAAACCGCTTCAAATCCAACTTCCAACCATTGTTGCGAGTTGGGTTATCATTTAAACTAAACATGCTTCTAAAATCGACATCGTTGAACCCGCGTAAGAACTTGAAAACCTCTATCAGTTGACTGCGCAGCCTCCGAGTTTCCAGCGAAAACAAGTTCAGAGCGCGTAACCGTCGATTGTAGCTCATATGCCTAACGGAAGGGATTAACTTTGTGGCCCTCGCCTGCACTCGCTCCAGCCTCCCACTATTTTTCCTGAGGGTGGGCGACCAGAACTGCACAGCATATTCCAGGTGCGGCCGAACCAGGGAATTGTACAGAGAGAGCACAATCTCCTTGTTCCGAAACTGAAATTGCCTCCTGATATAACCTAACAGCTTCTGGGCTTTCTTTTCAACCTCTACGCACTGTTTGGTAAATTTAAGGTCGCTGCTAATTAACACACCCAAGTCCTTTTCCAAATCAGTCGCCTCGATATTACCCCCCAACATACTTTGCATTTACCCAAGTTAAACGGCATTTGCCATTTTTCGGACCACTCTCCTATCCTACTTAGGTCCGCACGCAGTTCCTCGATCGCTTCGGGCGTCCCAACATTGGCCCCAAGCTTGGTGTCATCAGCGAATTTGGCGATCCGACTGACGATGCCACCGTCGATATCATTTATGTAAATGATAAACAACAGTGGCCCCAAAACGGAACCCTGAGGAACCCCACTAGTGACCGAGGCCCAACCCGAACTAACCCCTTTAATTACAACCCTCTGCCGCCTATTCTTCAGCCAGTTTTCAATCCACCTACCTACTTCCCCACCGATACCCAGCGCGCGCACTTTCGCCATTAGCCGGCGGTGAGATACCTTATCAAAGGCTTTCTGAGAGAGAGAGAGGATGAAGAGAGAGAGAGAGAGAGAGAGAGAGAGAGAGAGAGAGAGAGAGAGGAGAGAGAGCGTTATCTCCTGCATACTCTATATATATCTATATACAGTATGTCTCTATATATAAATAGATAGAGTGATCGACACAATGATAATGTGGACGTCATTGATGGAGTTAGAGCAATTATGTGCACCAATCCGAACACACCTCCGCTGCCATAAGGACCGCCCATTTTATACCTAACAGACTAGCTTGGGACGAGACAGAGGCGCGAGACTTATTGTAAGCACTGTACATCCTTCTAAAGGCCTGGAAACATACTCTAAGCACGCGCACATCATTCACGCAATAACGCTCACATTCATCAGCTATATTATAAGGATTACATTCATTAAAACTGTTGTAGTATCGGTCAAAATTTTCACGTTCATCTGCACTCACACATTCATCGTTAATGTTTGGATGGAGGTCGGCCTACATAATTTAAAGTTTCATTAGTGAGGAACGTGTAAGGGAAATATCCTTTTGAAACTTCAGCGGCTCCGCCCATCACCTTGGGTAGCTTTTCTAATTTACAAGGTGTGAATAATAACGTGTCTTTAAACTGTACATTACCTCTTATTTGCATCTGTATTAGCTTGTTGCCTCTTTTCAAGGGATCACCTGTAAATATCTCAGATGACTCGTGCTCAAGCAACTCCTTATAAAGGAACTGTGTGTCAAATTGTGCCCCGTTATGGGAGAGAATATACACAGTCATTTTTTTGAACTTGTCCGCTAGCTTGACAATATAGGACACATAGAGTTTCACGGGGCTATCGTAGGCAATCGTTTTAAAAACTTTGTACGTTTACCGCATTTGTGACACTCATCACACTCGATCTCCATACTCTCATCACAGATAGTCTGGCTTAGAAGTAAATGTGGAATAACCTCTTTGGTTTCAGCGTTCGTGTATGTTTCTATATCATAGTACACAGTTATACAAGGGCTATTTTTAGGCTTAGCATCTTTCAAATAACATACATGCTTTACTCCATCCGCCTTATAGTTCTCATGGTATGTAGGCCAGTGAATTTCATCACATTTATGCTTGAAATTCCCCCAATTATCCATCATATGAAACATACCACATTCACAGATTCTCATTTTCCTGCACGTGCCAATTGATTTATGGAGCTCAAAACAGTTATTATTGAAAAATGTGCGTCTACACACATCACAGTCCCTCTTCTCAGCTTCAACTACACGGCTTACACATTTGGAGCTTTTACACTGCTCACATACCATGTGGCAATCTTTACAATGTTTCACTATATCATCCGCAAACTCTATACAGCCCTTACACAAATCATGATGCCGTCCATATTTTCGACTTTTATCATAACTAGCGTAAAGGTCCCTTATATTACTGGTGGGGAGATACGTTGCCCCTGACAGTCCTAAAATAAGTAGGAGCCTTGTACGATCTTTCACACTGCTTTTAAAAACATACACAGTCCTACGACGATCATCCGTTCCAAATACAACTATACGAACAGTCATTTCCTGTTCTACCCTTCTCAACTCTTCAGGACCCATATTACAGTCAAACTCAAGTTTACAGTCTACAGCTAGTTTACGGGCACGCTCCACTACCGTAGACAACCAAATGTTTTGACCCGTGTATTTAGTACAGTAAACATACGGCCAAGACTACTGCTATAAAGCCGCAACCACGATCGTTTATATGCCGTTATAAATAGCCTGAGAATTGAAGTTAAGAGTATAAGGTGTGGCACTATGACCCGCAACACGGAATACACGGTCAATATTTACCATGAAGTTGTCTATATTGAAGGCTATACTACTTTGAGAGGCCTGCATTATACGACCTAATATATACTCTATATCTTCAGCTGCCAAACGTCTAAACGGTATTACTACCCAAAAATCATCTACATCTCCGTCATCTGACCCGAATCCGAAGGACAGCCTCGTCCTGACTTCACGTTCGTCGCGGTTCTGAAGGGTAAACTCTACAATACGCTGAACTATGCGCCGTGGTCCGTGTTCAACACCATTGCTATACATGGATCTAGGATCAACCCTGACTATATACCGATTTCTAGTCAAGGCTCGGGTGGGGGTAGCGGTGCGCACCAACTCGAATGTTATGCCATCCTCAACAGAGTGAGAAGCTGCTGTGGAGGATGTACCCGGAATTGAACAGGAATAAGGGGATATATTTTTATTTGAGGAAGGTACTATTGTCAGGGTAAGACGTAGAGGGTTGGGGCGCAATCCTGGCGCAATCCTGGCACGCTTTATACCTGACGTGGAGAGCTCTTCATCATGCCTCCGCTTTGAATTGTCGCGTGCTACAGGTATCGCTGGTGAGAATTCGTCGGCGGGGAAGGATTCTGTGATCACAACTACACTGTCGTCAGGGTCATCTGTAATGTCGATGATGGGGTGCTGTACCTCATCGTCATTCACGGTTCTGTGGGAGAAGAGAAAAACAAGACTGTAGAATATAGGGAGCAGCACTTAAATATTTATTATATTTTGTAAATAACCCACTTAGGAGTGTGACGTGTTAGAAATGGCTTTTATAGAAAAATTCAGGTTCACGAGCCCATCCATATGTATTATATCTGGACCTACAGGATGTGGTAAAACTGTGTTTATGCTTAAAATCATTAAGGAAAAGGGAGAGATGTTCTCAAAATTTGTGCATAAAGTTATATGGTGCTATTCGACGTATCAATCAGTGTTCAACGACGTTAAAGGGAAATGAACATACAGTCATTGTAATTGACGATCTCATGTTGGAGATGGATAAAACGTTTGCCGAGACATTTACAGTATTCTCCCACCATCTTTACATAAGCGTGTTCTTCATCAATCAGAATCTATTTTTCAAAAATAGATACATGCGCGATGTGTCGTTAAATACACAATATCTAGTCTTATTCGCGCAACGTAGAGATGTATCACAAATTGGAGTATTAGCCAATCAAATGTTCCTGAATCAGCGTAAGGAGTTTTTGGAAGTTTATAAAGAAGCTACAAGCCGCGTTACGGATATTTGCTTTGCGACCTTCATCCGCGAAACACGTTTAGGGTGCTTCTAAGAACGAATATATTTCCAAACGAACCTGAAACGGTGTATATTCCAGAATGACAAAGAGGCTAAAGAAATATCATGAATTAATAAAAATCTATCATCGACTGCCCCGGGCAATGCAGCAGATGTTTATTAAAAATATCGACTCCGACTTTTTAAAATGCATCTGTGAAATCTGTCTTAACGTTATCAATTGCAATGTATCAATGAAACCACCTCAGAAGGCTCGCCTACGCCGTTACAAGAACATAATACGTGCACTCGCTCGTAAAAGTCAAACTGTAGGGAAGAAAAAACGAATTATTGTACAAAGAGGAGGGTCATTCCTCCCCATCTTATTTTCAGTTTTGGGTCCTTTACTGACTAGATTAATATAATGAAGAAAGGGGTAGTGATTCCATACGAGGTGTATGCTTCACTACAAAGTTCAAAGAATCCAGACACGGATCTAGATTCCCGTAAAAGCAGGCTTAAAAGAATGGAAAGCGAATTGCTAGCCCTATTAAACAGTGAAAAAACACCTGATGAGAAAAGAATCTTATACCAAGAAGCTCTGCAGAAATTTCTTCACGAGTACGAAAATTATAAGAACCCGACAGAGATTCCCGTGGTTATTAGGCACAGCACGGGGAACGATGGACATGGTGACATAGGACCTGTGTCCGACGATAGAGCTAACCAACCAAAGATTAATGGGTCAGCCACACAACATATCGAGCATGTATTAAAAAGCACCCTCCCACATACATTGAGGAATAAAGGTTTAAGTCTTTATAATCTATTGAATGAGGACCCCGCCATACAATGGACCGATACAGGCGAGATCATTGTGGAAGGAGCAAAGGTACAGGGATCGAATATCGTAGACATTGTCCATGATCTGGTGAGAAAGTGGATAGGCCCTCACCATCAGGATGGAAGCATATTAAAGCAAGACTACAACAAATAAATGTCCCCAAAGCAATGATAGGAAATCTGAACAGGTTAAAAGACTTGGAACATGCGTCGCACGTGACACAATTGAAGACGCCGTCACCCCCGGCGGTAACATCTTTGAAGAGGAGAAAAAAGAGGTTAAACAACGGTCAACCCTACCCACGTGCCTCTAAAATACGCAAATGGCTAACATATTAAGAAGACGTTATTATGACATTTCTAACTCAGCCTCCTACGGAGGCGTAGATACATTGTACAGAAGTGTTTACGGAGTAGGAAAAAAAGATGAGAGATTTTTGTGGGAGCAGGATGCTTATACACTTCATAAGCCTTTGAGAAAAAGGTTTAAACCAGCCAAGACAACAGCTGCTTCGATTGACTCTATTTGGCAAGCAGATTTTACAGACATGCAAAGCTATTCTGCGTATAACGATGGTTACCGCTACATTCTATTCATAATAGATGTATTCTCTAGATATCTGTGGCTAATTCCTCTGAAAAATAAATCACCTGAAACAGTTGCTAAAGCCACCAAAACGCTGATGTTAAAAGAAAACAGGGTTCCTGGCTATTTTTGTACAAAGTTTTAGAAAGGGTACGCACCCAGAGGTGAGAAGAGATGTAGCACCACCACCACACTCTGCGCGTTTCAAAATCAATGATTATGTAAGGCTATCGCGTTCGGGAAATAAATTCGCGAAGGGACTTGAGCAAGGATGGACACGTGAGATTTTTAAAGTTAGGGCTATGAGACCTAAAGGTGAGCTAATGATGTATTACATTGAAGATTTGAATGGGGAAGAAATCGCAGGAGGCTTTTACCACGAGGAGTTGCAGAAAGTGGCATCTAATTTAGGAAAAAAAATTTAAAATTGAGAAAATTATAGGAAGCAAAGGTTCAGGAAAGAGGAAAATGTACCTGGTGAAATGGCTAGGGTACCCAGAAAGCTTCAACACCTATATAAAAGCTGATGCAATAATAAAGCTTAAATATTATGCAACATGGCTCCTAACCATTTCTACGTCACACTCCCGTCCTCCTCGTCCCTGTCTGTACACCCTAACAACACACTAGCCAACTTTGTAACAGATCTCCATGGACCCATTGAATTGGGTCGTGATTCGTATGAGGTGGGGATATGTGAAATTCAGCTGGACACCCTCTTTTTAAATATAGATTATAAAGTTACCGTTTTTACGATTCTTAGACATTGATGAGTGTGAACAAGCCGGGGTAACTCGGAATGAAACTATACGTATCGCCCGGACTGAGGTTGCACGGTATTACAGTACAGTAGTAACACTAGGTCCGGGCCGTTATGGTTCGGCTGAGGATGTTGTGAGAGACTTAAACGTAAGTTTAAAAAACCCAAATCTTACGACTGATTTAGTATACGAAATCGTAAACAAAGGAAACCCTGCACATACTCTAATCCTAAAATCAAAGGCTAACAGAAATATTAAAGACCGAAGAGTGTTCAAAATTATGACCGAGGGGCGATATCGATTAGCCTTCCAAAGAGACACATTTCACAAGGTACAACATGACTTGTCCAGCCTGATGTATCAAATGAAGATGGAGAAATTGGGTGAAAGCTCTCAGCCCCCAGACATGTGCTATATTTACAGCAATATAGTGGAGCACCAGTTTGTTGGGGGTACCCAGGCACGCCTGCTGCATTGCCCACATCCCCAACCATAGAGGAAGGAGTTTGAGTATTACATATGATAGACCCCATTATGTGAATGTCGCAACTAATCTAATAACCAATATCTCAATATATATAAGAACGATTGAGGGTAAAAATTTCCCATTTGGTGACGGGAGCTTAGCAGTGATACCAGCTTGGTAGTTGACTTGGGTCCATTTTTTCAACCATACTACGTACGGCTGTTCCTTTGCTGAAGAAGGGTGCCAGATACCTCGGAAGGAAAGCGCTACAATCAGGTCTTAACACTGCAGAAGACATATTGGCTGGGACTAAACCTAAAGAAGCTCTAAAAAGACACTTAAAACGTACACGGGACGAAATCATCAAAGATGCAAAGAGAAAAATGCGTGGTGGTGGGAAGAAGAAGAGGACTGGCCGGAAGAAGGGATTACCACCACGTGGCATTAAACGTAAAAGGATTATAAAAAAGAAGTGTTCTAAGCGAATGAAACCTATGGTTGACCATTTTTTTGACTGATATAGGCTTAGGACATTGATTTCATGAATCATGGTTTGTTTACTATTTGTCGAGAGAGGAGGCACTATTTCTAACTCGTCATGGCACGCTTCATCCATCCGTGTAGTTCACAATGCTGTAAATCGGAGCTGTCCCTCTTTGACATGCCCCCAACTCAAGTTTCTATTGAACACAGTGACTTTATTACAATTAACCCTTTAAACACAATTAGTTCCCCGAGTGCCCCTATAGAATTCATGATACCCAGCTCACGCCCTTACTTTTTTGATCCAAACTGTGTGCACATGTACGCTAAACTACGTATAGCCCATTCTGATGGAACGGACTGCGATGACAAATATGCTGTATACCCTGAAACAAACTTTCTGTACTCCATATTAAATCAGGTCAACATATCGGCAGGCCACGGAGTACTATCACCTACGAGCCTATCTGGAAAATGTCCTCAACTTTTCCAAACAAGCGAAGGATACCTTTTTAATTGCCGAGGGATATTATCAAACTAAAGACGAAAGTAGTATAAAGGACAAATTTAAAAATTTTAAAAAGAAGATATACGCGTGTTTTGGACGCCTGCATACAGATTTCACACTCCAGGAGAAGTTGCTTGTGAATGGGGTGGATATGAAAATAAAGCTCACCCGCACGAATCCTGAGATCTGCTTAAATCTGGATGCTGATCAAGAAGAGGGAGCAAAACCTGTTGTGGTTCACATTGTGGAGACATACCTCTGCGTACGACGAGTGAAATTAAGTTCACCAAAACAACTAGAAATTGAGAAAAATTTACTATACGCCACAGTAAAATACCCTATTAACAGAGTACAAATCAAACTATACACGGTGCCAGCAGGGTTGGCATCGAAACAGATAGAAAACATCGCCCTGGGAAATCTTCATAAAAGGATATTAATTGGAATGCAGAACCATGTTTCAGTGAATGGAAAATATAAAAAGAGTGCCTTTAAATTCGAGAATTTCGGACTTAAAAATATAATTCTATACGTTAATGGCATTGCGTTGGGAGGAACATTGGATACGGACTATTCATCAGATACTGTGTTACCTCTTTGCGCGAGAGCATATAGTAATCTGGCCCATATTGCAGGTGATTGTGATGAGCTCGGGAATGGGGTAACGCAGAAAGAATTCATTGATCAATTTAACCTTTATCCGTTTGACATCACACCTGACTTATCTGCTAGCGTAAATACACATTTAAGTCCACAACAGAGTGGAAACATCTCAGTCAGGTTGGAATTCACCAAACCTATAGACGCGCCTATTAGTATACTAGTATACCTCGAGTCACAAGCCCTAATAGAAGTAGACAGATTTAGGGGCGTTATCACTGACTTTTAAAATGGATGCGAATACACTTCAGAGAGTAATGAATATTGAACGAATCATACGTTCCAAATTTATCGGTGTGTTTGCGAAGAATGAAACATTGAATTTGCGAACTACGCGAGATTGCGGTAGTCTTATTGTGAACGCAGATGTCATTGGTAATGAAGGGATTCATTGGTTTGCAATCTATTTTAAAAAAGGGAACGCTTGTACTATTTTGATTCAGTCGGAACTCAACCCCTCAGTTGCATATCCCCGAAGTTGTATGGAACCCATTCAGGCTACAAGGATATTTTAGTAATACGTGTGGAATGTACTGTCTTTCATTTCTCATGCATATGTCACGTGGTAAAGAATTTATAAATTTTTAAAAATTATTCGACCCGTCACACTCAACGAAACGATGAAATGGTATGCAGACAGATAAAAAGCCGTTTTCCGATTGTGCGTACTCGTTGTATAGTGTGATGCTTTGTTCGTGTATATATATATATATATATATATATATATATATATATATATATATATATATATTTGTAACCAACAATGTTAGTTTGTATATTCTGTAGTTTAAGATGGTTACTGTACTAAAAACATGATTTCTTTCATTTCATAAATTGATGAAAATACATTGTGTCTTCTTCCCCCCGAAAAAGATCGAAACAAAACAATACTTACATTATTTCGTTAATGATGTGACAATCGTTGGGTTGACTGCTCGGTAAATCTTCTACCTCCGTATTCAGATCCATGACATGGGATTCTTCAAAACGAAAAGATTGTATAACACGTGTCAAATCCTCATCGGACCTTAACGGAGAAAGAATAATTCATTAGTTCATACTGAATCTTTTTTAATAAAAACATACACAGAGTATACATATAGTAAGAGTATTACAATGTGAAGATATCTTTGAACCGCTCAGAGAAGTTCCTTTAAGAGATAATTCCGAATAACATTTGAATTTATATAAAAAACAAGCAAAAGATTGCTATAAAAAATTCAATGAATCAAAACAGGATTTTAGCATAATTGCAAACTAATCTATAATTGCGGTTACCTAAATGAAGTATTTTTAATGTGATGAGGTGAATTACTATAACCCTCCATATATATGATGAAATAACCCAGAACAGTGCTCTTTCTGACACGCACAAGTTCGCGAATAATTGGCCACAAAAAATAAAATTATATGCACTTACATTTCTACGGCAGTCCCTTGCATCGGATCGTAAGGAGCGTCATTGCAAATATAATCAACGGTTTGCGTTGGAAATAATCCATCCCGGTCAGCGGCGTTAAAATGATTAATTGTGGACAACGCTACAATGTCACCATCTTGATATAAATCCGGTAAACTGTAAAGTTCTTGATTCATGGCGGAGGGAATGTTTATTCACTGGTGAAAATAACTACTGTGACTCCCAGCTGAAAATATTTCCTTTTATATGCACGATCCCCAAGCACCGCCCCAAAAGACTAAGAGGCGGTTCGTAAGTTTAATGATTGGTTGTCAGTGTAACTGGGCGGGGCTATGATAAAATTGCCTACCAATCGTAACACCTATATTATGGGTTCATGCTTTGAACATTGGTCGATTAATGGTGTCTTTATATTCTCTCCGTAGATTTAATGCACACATCGTGTATTACGACTTGCAGTCTATACCATAACAATATTTGCATTTGGGCCCATACTTTTCTCGGTTTTCCCATTTTAGAACCCACCCCTTTATGCAATATCCCTCGCAACATTGATCAACCATCTCTATCACAACAATATTTTACATTATTATTTTTTGCGGTCATACTATTTGATCCTCAATTTTTCCCAGTTCGGATGCAAGTCGTTATAGGAATATCTTCATCAGAGCTGCTCAGCTCAGTACCACAGGAAACAAAATTAGCGCCGCTACTCTTCATAATCCTGACATTACCAGAAACAGCACAGTAACATCTGATGACACAAATATCATTAAGAAATAAGAAATATAAATTGTTTTTGTGCATTATTTTTTTTGCAGTCATACTATTCTCAGCTTTCTCAAGATTCCTGACTTGTGGAATTGGTTATTCTATATATATATATATATATATATATGTGTGTGTGTGTGTGTGTGTGTGTGTGTGTGCGTGTGTGTGTTAATTGCCTTTTACAGTCTCTGTCACGATGGTCTCAAATATTTGCAAAATATATAATTCCAGTCATACTATTCGACCCTCAACTTTGATTAATGTATTCGGTTTGACTTTCTACTTGCCAATTCTCGCGTAGGTTTGTGATTAAATTGTGTTTAACTCATGAAAATGAATGTCTGCTTGGGCTGGTAGATAAATGGGCGCCATAGGTATCCTAGTGGTTGAGACGCTGGGGTGCTGGTTGAGAGTCCGGGCGATGACATTGTAATTTCATCCTGCTCGTGCTGCGGCTTAGTTCGGATTCAACGTTAAACTGTAGGTCTAAGGCGGAGTGAAAAGCTTGACCCTCGTCAAAATGAACAATTCGGTGAGAAGGAAAACCGAGTTAGCTATTATTATTACTAATGTAATTTACACCACGGTTAGGTACCAGTTACAAAGAGAATCTATGGTCTGAATTTATTGCATATATTCCTCGTACGTATATTTTTTTCTTCTCTCTCTGAAAGGTCTTTTGAAAATCTGTGTATTAAATATATTCTCCATTATCTTCCATAGAATCTATGTTCTGAATCATAGGTTAGGTTAGGCTCAGGTACCAGCCTGCTGGAGCGAACCAGAGGCTCACAGCCAAACTCTGCACAAGGAATATTTTACAGTTTAATAAAAAGAATTGTTGATTCTCTTTTTTTTTCAAATTTTCCCTTTACGATCTTATCGAGAGGATTTTATAATAAAGAAATTTAATAAAATGAATTGTTTTTCTTTTCATTTCTTTTTTTATATTTTAAAAAAATTTTGCTGTGACTACTTACGGCCATCATAAACGAACTCGGTAAATGAGTTCCAATATACTTATGAAAAATTGGTGCTTTTTCCTTTTCAAAAATTGTGCAAGGAGGCATTATAGTAATAAGCGTGGCAATTATAATATATGAAGTCAGTGGAGGAAAATCTGGAGAGAAGGGATGTGGTTTGACCCACATTCCAATGTAGCCAGTTTGCGGTCAGCCTTTGCGGTCAGCTCGAGGGCTCAGAATTTATACATTTTTTCCAGAGACGCTTTCAAAGAAGGAATGAAATGAAATGAAAATGAAATGAAATGAAAAGGTTTATTGGCAGACTATAGTCCAGATGACAATAAACACTTTAGGTGAAGTTAGTTAAAATAATTAGTTCTTTCGCTGAACAACTTTGAAGAGAAAGTCGGTCATTATTTAATACAATTGTGTGTGTGTGTGTGTGTATTTCGCCTGAACTATTATTTTGATGATTATACGTTTCGTATTTCTTATATTATTTTAATTTTATTTTTGATTATATACATAATCCATCGTATGTATAGGAGTGTATATTTATCTTCTATATATTTCCAATAATTCGTCTAAATAAACAGAATGATGTAATGGTGTTTTATTTATTTCATTTTAAATGTATTTCTTTTATTGTTAATGTTGGGTTTCGTTGTTTTAATAATTAGCTCTCTTGTTGAATAACTTTAAGGAGAAAGTCGCTTTTTCTTTTAATACATAAAAACATTATTTGGCAACTCGTGTGAATTAAAATAAATGGTGGTATCTATTAACTCACCCTTATAAGTTATACCTGAACAATTAAAATAAATGGTGGTATCTGGTAACCCCCTCCATATATAAATAAGTGATATCTGGCAACTCACCATCCTCTATATAAGACCTGCTTGGCCCCGGGACGATCATAATGCTGCGGATTCCGGTGGAATAAAGAACTCTCTCTCCTTCCTTCTTAGGTTAAGACTTAGGTTAGGTTTCCCTTTGGGGGGTGAGGACATCCCACCTTCTCCCCCAAAGACCTCCTCCGTCTTTCCTTTCTCTTCCTCTCTTAGGTTAAGGCTACCCCTTTGGGGGGAGGTCATCCTCCCTTCTCCCCCCGAAGCTCCCTCCCCTCTCCCCCCTTGGCAACATTGAGTTGTTGCATAATCCCCCCTTCATTGCATACCACCTCCCCCTTCATTGCAACCCCCTCCCCCACCTTTGCAACACCCCACCCCATTTGCAAAACACCAACTTTGCAACATTGATCATTATCTCTGCAACGTTGCAACATTCTTGCACTCGTCCATTTTTCGCCCATACTACTCACTTAGATGGACAAAAATTGCAATCCAGGGAAGCTATCGAAAACGAAGTGATCGCTTTTTTTAACTCGAAACCAAGGGATTTCTTCGAACATTGCATAAATTTTTTTTTCTACAGGTGGGAGGAGGTTATAGAAAAATAAGGGAATTATATTGATGATTAATTTGTCATTATGTCATTTAATTTTTGTTCTGAATGAACTTAAAAATCGCGCAGAATATATGTTACAACCTTATACTTAAAAAAATGCTTAACTAATTAGGCTTTAAGAATGTTTTTGAATTATATCCTAGTGGTGAAGTACAGTACCAAGTCATTTTCTTCTGATATAACTCTTGGCAAATGCAGCTATATATACTGTAAAAGAAAAATTATTTAGCCTATTGTGTTAAAAATGTTAAAATGATAGTCAGCTGAAACAATGAATCTCCACAAGACCATTCAATCTTTTCTTGTTCAAAACTGAAAGTTCCACTTGTATAATGAGTTCCAGTTTACTTGGGTTATTAATTAATTAATTAATTAATTTCTATGTATAAAACTAAGACATGAGTATGGTTGCCACTCCAAAATTTTGAAATAAAGCCATTCTAAAGACCTATGTAAAAACTTATATATATTTACAGTATATATATATATATATATATATATATATATATATATATATATATATAATAAAAGGACGTACGTGTGTGTGTGTGTGTGTGTGTGTGTGTGTGTGTGTGTTCCAGCCATAACTCCAAAATGAAAGCAGTTACAAACATGAAACTTCACACCCATATTGATTAGGTCCCCAGGTTGTGCACCTGGGTGTTAATAAATTAAATAATTAAAATTACTGGGCCCGAAGGCCGCAGCACCGTGATTAAATTACAGAAGAGAACACAGCCGTGAAAATTCTGAGCGTCACATTGTGTCAAGATTTTTCTGAATCTTAAGATTTTCATGACTAATTATTTTGTCAATAAAACTATAGAAAAGAACAGTCATGAAAATCTTGAGCTTCACATATAATTAAAATTAGCGGAGCGACCTGACATTGCCAGGGTGGATGTTGAACGCTCTCTCTCTCTCTCTCTCTCTCTCTCTCTCTCTCTCTATATATATATATATATTATATAATATATATATATATATGAAGTGCGATCCAAAAGTTCCCAGACTGGCAGCGTGGAGCACTAACAGGCCGTAGTACGGACTTGGACCACTAGATAGCGCTAAACAGCTTTATCGTGAAGCAGTGTGCCAAGTGACACGGTGATACACGCATACGTTTTTTTTTTCACGAGCGTTTTTGAGCGTTAATGTTCGTGGTTTTATGCGATTTTTCCGATAAGAGAAATGGCAGACTTGAAGAAGCTGCGCGTGTGCATCAAGTTTTGCTTCAAACTCGGCAAAACCGCGTCGGACACCAACGAAATGCTTAAACAAGCATTTGGTGATGACGCCATGTGCAGAAGCCAGACTTTCGAGTGGTTCTCGCGGTTCAAACGTGGTCAAACGTTGGTTGAGGATTCCGAACGTTCTGGTCAGCCCTCAACCAGCAGAACCGACGAAAATGTTGAAAAAGTGCGTCAGGCCATCCACGAGGACCGTCGGCAAACGATTAACGACATCTGCAGCATCGTTGGCCTATCGTTTGGTTCATGCCAACGCATTCTCACGGAGGAACTCAACATGAGGCGGATCGCTGCCAAATTCGCTGTCTGTGCAGCAGTTTTTGGCCAAAAACATGGCAGTGGTCCCCCACCCCCCTACACCGCCGACCTAGCCCCCTGTGACTTCTTCCTGTTCCCCATGATGAAGATCCGGCTGAAGGGGCGACGATTTGACGACATCGAGGAGATTCAGGCGGAATCGCACGAGGTGCTGAACAACATCCCCAAAATGGAGTTCCAGAGGTGCTTCCAGCAGTGGGAAAATCGCTGGGCCCACTGTATCAACTCCCAAGGGGACTACTTCGAAGGGGACAGCAGTAATTAGAACCTAAGGTAAGCCTACATTTGTTTGTCGTATAGTCCGGGAACTTTTGGATCGCACCTCATATATATACAGTATATGCTCAGTTAGATTAATTGAATGCACAGGTTAGGTCAAGTGAATGCCAGGTTAGGTTAATTGAATGGGCGGGGTGGGTTAATTGAATGCCCGGGGTGGATTAATTGAATGCCCGGGGTGGGTTAATTGAATGCCCGGGGTGGGTTAACTGAATGCCCGGTTGTTAAAATTCTCGTGTAAATAAGTATTTTTTAAAGTTTTCTAAAATCTATAAATCAAAATTTCAAAATATCCTTCAAATGTAACTTTGGTTGGTTGGTCGCCTTCGCTTGTGAACATGTCTAATGACGTTATAGTTGGCTGAGAGAGAACGAGCAGGAGGGATTCTGTCGTTGCACTTGCTACAGGTGATTTAAAAAATTGATTTAAAAATTGTGCTGTTAAATATTCATAGTCTTTGAAGTTTTGTTTATTTAAAAATATTCAAGTGATTTTGTCCAAAGTTCGTTATATTTATTCAGTTATTTATAGGTATTCTTTCTATTTAGATAATTTTTTAGATAATTTTCAGATTTGATTCATAATTTCAGGAACCATATGGTAAGATTAAATTATTTAACATAAGTTTTACACTGGTAAGTGGAGTTTATAATTATAATTTCATTAACCTTAATCAGGCCAAAATTTCCAAATTATTCAAATTCAATATTTAAGTATTTTTTTTTCGCAATACGGGTAGGTCAACTGAATGCCCGGGTAGGTCAACTGAATGCCCGGGTAGGTCAACTGAATGCCCGGGTAGGTCAACTGAATGCCCAGTTAGGTTAATTGTACACCCTTGACAGTTGGTTGAGTTGTGATATTTTCGTTAGCTTATAACATTCAACATCCACCCGGGCAATGCTGGGTCGCTCCAGTAGTATATATAATATATAAACCCCTCCATCTATGGCCTTGGGCAGTTCAAGGTTGATAGGGGTTCTGGTTAGGTGGCAGCAACAGATTTCTCACTCTGGAGTAGCTGGTACCATGTAGAGAATTGCAGTAGTTTCTCTTATACTACACTCCAATTTCTTCTTGTAGGGAATCGGAAGATTCTGTGAAACTTACTAAATTATCACTAGGCAACAAAGATTTTGTTACAGAAGACCAAATAGGTGCTCCTAGCTAATTTCGGTATGCTGATTTCAAATCTATAATTAGATTTTTTCTATCACGTCTAGATTTTGTGTAAAATGCAAATCACTTTTAGTAAAATTTTCTACCACGTCCAGATTTTGGTTTTAATCGGCTTAATGCCAGTAATATGAAACTTGCTTTTCAAGGTTAAAGCAATTTTTTTTGCCAACTATATACAAATTCGAACAATTTTGATAAATAAAATTTATCCCGAGTTGGCAACACTGAGTCAAGAGCATAGTGATTAAACTTGCCTACAAGTGTTATTTTGACTAAGTTAGGAGACCAACAGAGGGACTGGGCACCACATATTTGCTGTGCACAGTGCAATGCAATGTTAATAGCTTGGATGAATGGTAAAAGAAAAGCTATGCCGTTCTCAGTCCCCATGGTTTGGCGTGAGCCGAAAAATCACTTCAATGATTGTTATTTTTGTTTGACAAAGATTGCTGGTTTCACAAAGAAAAACAAATCAAAGATCACGTACCCAAACTGCGAATCAGCAATGAAACCAGTACCACATGATGAAACAAATCCACCACCAGTTCCACCAGCAACGATAACAGACAGCAGTTCATCTGAAGATTCTGCTAGTGATATAGAAACAGGGAAAGATGGCATATATGTTCCAGATGCAAATATTTCCCCACATTTGTTAAGTCAAGCGGAGTTAAATGACTTAGTGCGCGATTTGGAATTACCAAAAGAAAAGGCAGAGTTGCTTGGTTCAAGACTTCAAGAATTTAATCTTCTCCAACCAAACACCAAAGTTTCCCATTTCCGCCATCGCCATTTGCAGTTTTCATCATTTTACTTACAGGAAGAAAACGTTTGTTTCTGCCACGATATCAGTGGTCTGATGCAAGGGATTGGCTGTCGCTATGATCCAAAAGAATGGAGACTGTTCATTGACTCTAGTAAAGCTAGCCTTAAAGCTGTATTACTGCACAACGGCAATGAAAAACCTTCAATACCTGTAGCACATGCCACTGGCCTTAATGAGACTTATGAATCGATGAAACTGCTGCTAAGACTCATCAAATATAAGGACCACACATGGAATATTTGTGGCGACCTTAAAGTTGTATCATTACTTCTTGGGTTACAGTTGGGCTACACAAAGCATATGTGCTTTTTGTGTCTATGGAACAGCAGAGATGACAAGAACCACTACGAAAAACATGATTGGCCATCTAGAACTGAACATGTTGTTGGTAAATACAATGTGAAACACCCAGCACTTATTGACCCTCAGAAAGTACATCTTCCACCACTTCACATTAAACTTGGCCTTATGAAAAATTTCGTGAAGGGTATGGATCATCAAGGTAGTGGTTTCCAATATTTAAAGGATAAATTCAAAGGAATATTGACAGATGCTAAGCTAGAAGCTGGAGTTTTCACTGGACCACAGATCCGCAGTGTCATCCACGACTCATCGTTTCCATCTAACCTAAATGAGAATGAACTAGGAGCATGGACATCTTTCGTTGAAGTTGTCAAAAATTTTCTTGGAAACCACAAAGCTGAAAACCACCGTAAACTCGTAGAAAACATGCTTAAATCTTATGAAATAATGGGATGCAGAATGTCTTTGAAAATTCATTTTTTACATTCTCATCTTTACTTCTTCCCGGCCAACCTTGGGGCTGTAAGTGACGAGCATGGTGAGCGCTTCCACCAACAGATCTCAGTTATGGAAAACAGATACCAAGGTAATTTCAACCCAATATGATGGGAGATTATTGTTGGTTCCTGCAGAAGGAGAGCTCGTCATCCTACAAGCGACAAAGGAAGAGGACACACCAAAGTTTCACTTAAGAACAGGAATTTGCCTTTCAGTAGTAACAACAAAATACTAACGCGCTTTGGGTGGATGGTTGGGCGCAGGGGTGGTAACTCCGCTGTCTGTCTTAAGCCAAAATAAAGGAGGAAAGACATCCCTGTTCACTAATTATTTAAGTATGCTTAACATAAAACGTGGCACGGAAAAGTAGCTTAGACGGCTTTCGTAATAGAAGCGGGTGAGAAAAAAAATGAAAAATAGGGGTTTTCGGTTACACAAAATCTGGACGTGATAGAGAAATTTTGATATCAGATCTGAAATCAGCATCAGCGCTTTAGTAGGAATCAGTAGTTCACGTGTCTGTAACAAAAAAAAAGTTGAAATTTGTTGCCTAGTGTTATCTAATGGTTCCCCAATTCTTCTTGTATCATATCAGGAAATTATTTTTTCTTTTTTCTTTTACTGCAGAATTCTTTCTTGGACTGTTAAGACACAAACTTAGTAAGCAACTTAAATAACAACAGAAACAGCCAATTTTTTGTACAAGAATTATACCTAGGCAGTATCTTAATTGAGAGGTTTTGTAATTTATGTAATGTACTACTTTGACAATTGTTATATTACTGCAGTATAAATTCCACTGTTGAAAGTATTTAAGACGTTAATTGTTGCTCGTGTTAGTATAATAATAATGATCATAATGTGTACAGGACTATTTGTAGAAGCCTTGAATAGTTTTAAAGAATGTTGATCATTAATAGAATATAGAAAATTATTTTGGATTTACTGTTAGATTGTTGCAATTTTAAGGAAACCACATGCTAATTTATAAATTGCAGAATGAATTGTTTACTTGTCTAAAATGTAAAATTAATAGAAATTACTGAAAAAATTATTTAACTCTTATTTCATAACCATGGTAAATTATAATCACGGTTGTGAAGTTACAGTAAACCCCTATTTCATAACTGGTATATCTTACCCAAGTTATAAAATAAAGGTTAAAATTGCGAGAGTCAGTTTTAGTTTGTGAAAATTAGATTAATGAATGTTCCATTTAGTTTAAATCATTTGGTAACGTGACAGTTTCATTTTTTAATTTTAGCAAGCCTTTCAATTTTTTTTTTTTTTTGGATAGAATAAAAAGCATATTTATAAAAAGTCTTACAGTATTTGTAAGTCATTCTTATTGTGTATTATACAAGTCCCCCGTAATATAAATAGCTTATTTTATATACATGCTTGTTTGGGTCTGTTGTTAGTTTGATAAATATTTATCGTGTTACAAAGTTAAAGGAGTTAATAATAAATAGATACATTCCACTCGTTGAAATATCCTCCATTTCCCATTAATTAAACGTAAAAAAGTACAGGGTGTGGCCAAACAACGTAGACGATTTCAAAGTGAAACTTGCAGGATAATCATACAAGATAGAATTGAATAATAAAATGTATTGAACAGACAAAAGTAAATCTTTTACTTAACCTTTTTTTTATTTTGTTGTGTTCAAAAACAAATCTTTATCGTTGAGAAGCACATCAAAAGATTGTCGTAAACTAGAGAGGCATTTCCAACCTGTAACAGAAATGGGTTCAGTAAATTTTTTACTGCTTAATGCATTTTATTAGTACCCTGTACCACCTTCAAAAATTTTCCTGTTGCAAGCAGAGTACAGTATAGTGGAAAATACTCTTCGACAATTAGCCTAATTCAATCTGAATTTTAATGTTCGACCCAAAAATGAACTATGACGTATTTTTGAAGTTTATTAATAAAAAAATATAACTTTACTATAAATATTATTTTTTTTTTAAAACTAGAAATCGCTGATGATAAGCTCGTCAATGCCCCAATCTTCGAAAGAGCCATCGGGCAAGTATCTGCGAATAATGATCGGAATCTTCCTTTCTATCAATTCTTTGTCAGCTATCTGAAGAGGGTCCGACTCAGAGTCTATTTCCACCATGACGGGAGCGCACATCACTATCTGCAGCGCTCTCGTCCCCAACACCCGCGCTCTCTCGTATCTGAAGAAAGGAAATATTTTATAGAGTCGATTAATCCTTGTCCGCATCAGGAAAAGCTTTCCCCTTACATAGAGGTACATTCACTAAGGAGTTTAAATCTATCTATATATTATTATATAATATAATAAGAGAGCTGTCCGTCTGTCCGTCTGTCCGTCTGTCCGTCACACTTTCAGAAATTGTTAGAAAAAATTGTGAGAAAAAAATTCAGAAATTGTAAAAAAAATTCAGAAATTGTATTACGGGCGGCAATGTGAAGCTCAAGATTTTCATGACTGTGTTCTTTTCTGTAGTTTAGCAATGGGGGAAGGGTGGGGTGGGGGTAATGGGGGATGGGTGGGGTAATGGGGAAGGGTGGGGGTAATGGGGGAGGGGGTTACCCCCCAAGTTGTATGAATGGGGGTGAGGAGGTTTTGGGAGATACCAGATTCAGAAATGTTGACACAATGTGAAGCTCAAAATTTTCACGGCTGGGTTCTTTTTTTGTAGTTTAGCCTGTCTAACCGTCAGCGAAGCGGCGGGAACTGTACTAGTATTACTTTACTTTTAAAGTCCTCTAACAGGATTTTCAATATGTACCCAGTCAGTCTATACTCGTTTGCACTACAAGTTGCATAATTTCCGACAAAATCTTGAACAGAAGTTTTTAAGCCAGTGAAATAATAATAGTGCGTGTTAAGCTCTGGAGACTGGTACTTTAACTGGCTTCATAAATTTTGACTCAGTGGCCTTGGACGCGTAGCTTGCTATTTTAATGGCTGTGGTATTTTGCAAATTAACTGACTGGCTTTCTTGAAGTATGGACAGACTTGTGTTAACATGTACACTTTGATCAACATATAAAAGAAACGTGGAGCTCAAATAGAACACCAATTTGTTTATTTCCTTAAATAAATTACATACCACACTTAGTACGATACAATGTACTGTTTGTGACCACTTTGTGACCGTGCTCGAAATTGATATTAACCAAACGAATGTGGTTTATACCTTACAAAAAAAAAACTACGAACGGGATGTGTCGTAACACCATCGATCAGCGACAATGAATCTGCGGCTGTCCTCTGCCTTCCAGATTATGTAGCGATTCAAGGTATAAAGCTGTAGGTTCCTCGCCGTCATATAATCTTAGATGTTGCGAAGGAGATTGAACAGCCCCATTTCATATTACAAACAATAAATTGACAAAGCTAAAGTCTGACATATTAAGTTTGTTAACTTCTACGCAATTATACCAAGCCTACCCATATTTAGCCAGATCATGCTTTTACAAAGTTTCATACTGTTAAAAATGGGAAAAACAAGCCTGTCTATAAACGCACAAAAATACCACAGCCATCAAAATTTTGAACTTGGCTTTCAAAGCCAGTGAGAAGAGATTTGTGAAGCTGCACTCAGTATCTAAGAGGCTCGTAAGCTTAAAGCCAGTGTTAAGCCGTATGCAGGGCCGGCCTTAGGCCAATTGAACCTATTTGACCAAATTGGGCCCCGCGCTCACATGAATCCCTGCACTAGGGTTGCCACCTCCAGCTTTGAAAAATAAGAAATGCAGTCTTTGGAGCCACGGTTTAAGCAGTTGAAAAAACATGTTGATTTATTTGGCTTTTTGAGTAAATTTCAACAAATTCCAAAGGAGGAATTACAAAAACATGCTGCAGATTTGGAAATTGCGCTAACAGACGTCAAGCTCTTTCAGGAAAACGAACTTGTCAACTCTGTAAAGTTAGCAGATTTAGATGGTCATATGCTGGTCGAGGAAATGGAAGCACTGAAGCCAATTCTTCCTTCTTCATACTTTGGAAAGCCTTCGAAAATCCTGGAATTCCTTGCTTTGAATGAGAGAGCTACTGGATTTCCAAATTTTTTTATTGCCCTACGCATATTTTTGACAATTCCAGTCACAGTGGCGTCAGGGGAAAGGAGCTTTTCCAAATTAAAATTGATCAAATCTTATCTAAGGTCAAACATGCTCCAAGATACTCAACAGCCTTGCAAGATTATATAATTATCCATGGAATGTGATGAAGCAAAAAACTTAAATTTCAACAAAATTTTGAGAGTTTACAGAACAGAAAGCAAGAAAGATTTCTTCATAAGTATAGTTTTGTTTTTACACGTTTTATGTCAAAATATAAGCTAATAAATATAGATATTGTTTTATCTTTAATACAACGTAATAGCATATATTCCTGATACCTAATTTGAAATAATCTTAAGTTCAGGAGGCCCCACCAAAATGGTCCAAATTGGGCCCCGCAATTGCTAAGGCCGGCTCTGGCCGTATGTTCACTGGTGAGTAACTCGTGACATTTCCAGTGGGACTAACTCTCGGTAACGTGTCCATTTGAGAGAAATTGCGCGAGCTACTGTCGCAAGAATTCCGTTTAGCGCTTGCAGTCAGGACTCGCAGAAATATGAATTGCAGCAAGAAAATTGGGCAAAAACGAATACATATTAAACCTTTCATCTTGCATACATGAATAAAAAAATCTCATTTCCCAAGATAGTTGGGGTGAGAAGGCAGACATACTCGGATATAAAAAGGAAGAAGAAAAAAAGGTACAAACTAAAGAATACACATTCATTCACACCGAAATCCTGGTGGATCAGCACCCACGACACATGGCTAAATTCCATGCCTGTGGCGCTTCATGCGTCGTGTGGGGTGATGTTTCCAGGCTTTGTCAAAAATAAGAGAGAGATCGTCCCGAACTTACAAGCCTTCTCCATTCCAACCTACTTGCAGTCACTTTCTCGTGCATCATCCAGATTAAGAACTATTTAAAAATGATAGAAAAAAAAATTATGAAAGACGGAGGTAATGGAAAGCCTTATGAGAGAGGTGGCAGATAGTGTACTAAAAAGAACATATAGAAAAAAGATTAATAATAAAAAGAACATATAGAAAAAAGATTAATAAGAACACTGGAGTTGAAGAGAAGCCCTGGATGAATGACAAGATTAGAGAAAAGATAAAAACGAGAAAGGAATACAATAGAAAAAAAGAGAAGTACATGTGGAGAAGAAAGAGCGCACTTCCTACAGAAATACATGGAACAGAAATGGAAAGTCCAGATGATGATAAAGAATAAAATGTATAGTCATGAGAAGAAAGTCAGTGAGGGAGATTAAAGAGGAACTGGTGTAAAATTATGGGAACATATGGGAAAACCTAGAGACTCGACACGACCATTACACCCTTCAATACAGACCAGACCACCAAGATCATCAAAAACATTAAGAATTCGAAGGCTACTGGAACAGACAACATATCTAACATACACCTTAAACACTTGGGCCACACGGAATACTAGCTCACAAACATCAGCATATATTTATACCAACACTGTATTATTCTTAACATATGGAAACATGGTAAAATTATTACACTACTCAAACCAAACAAAAATCCAACAGAATCAGCTTCCTATAGACCCATTACTTTACTATGCACACATTCCAAAGTAACAGAAAGACTAATCTTACAAATCACCAACCCACACATTCCACTATCGCTTACTCAACATAGATTCACACCTCACCACTCAACCACGACATTACTCACTAACCTCACACAGCACATCATGGATGGCATTAACTCCAGACGACCAGCTCAACGTACACTATTAGCAATCCAACAGAATCAGCTTCCTATAGACCCATTACTTTACTATGCACACATTCCAAAGTAACAGAAAGACTAATCTTACAAATCACCAACCCACACATTCCACTATCGCTTACTCAACATAGATTCACACCTCACCACTCAACCACGACATTACTCACTAACCTCACACAGCACATCATGGATGGCATTAACTCCAGACGACCAGCTCAACGTACACTATTAGCAACAATAGACATTAGCAAAGCATTTGATGCTATTCCACGCTTTCCTCTCATAAACAAAATACTCAACACAAACATACACAATAACACAAAAATGTGGCTGAGCAACTATCTTTCAGGAAGATACATGTCACATTTAATGGCAGATCATCCAAAAACAAGCTTTTTTCCGAACGGGGACCCTCAAGGCTCTTTTCTCTCACCAACACTGTTCAACTTATCTATGGGTGTTGGAATGTCATGCATGTATAACAAGCTTACCTTATCATCATATGCAGATGATATCACTCTAACATCCACCCACAACAACATCGACACCGCTACAAATAACCTACAAACATACATAAACAGTATACAAGACTGAGTCTATTGTGTGTGAGCCAAAGTAGCGCCCACAAAATCAACCATCACCTTGCTAACAAGCATCACAAAAGAACACCAGATAACTCCACAGCTTACACTAAACAACACCAACATTCCACACACTCACAGGACCAAAATACTTGGTCACATACAACACATTATCTTTTGCAAACCACATTCAGGACATTAAAAACAAATGTACGTCAAGACTTAACACGCTTAGGGTACTAACAGGCACAAACTTTGGACACCAGCAGGAAACGACATCACTCATATACAAACAATATATTCACTCAGTTATGGATTATGCTAGCCCATAACGGGCACCCATTATCTCAAACACACACAAACACCTTACAGACAATACAAAACAACGCACTTCATATCATTACAGGATGTACTCAAACAACACCAATAGAACACCTGCACACAGAAATATAAATACTGAAAATTAGGGAACATTTAGACATGAGGGGAACACAATTCATGGCAGCAACGACAACTAACCCACAACACCCTTGCCACTACATGCACAATCATGCACCAACACTCCGCACCATGAAGGTAACACCAAAGATACATAATAACCAAATACTTCATTCCATACCACGCCCCCACAGACATCACACAGTACAGAAAACACACACACACACACCACACCTAACCCACAAAGCACTGACACGACTCGGTCCGAATGCGGTCCTAGGTGCAAAGCCGCCACCCATTGACAGGTCAAAGACCAGCCTGAGCAGATCGGATCACGTTAACTTAGTACGATTCCGATGTGGACACCACCCCAACTTACAGACATATAAACGCAGCCTAGACAACTGCACAGACGACACCTGCCACCTGTGGCAGGACACACCACAAACAGTTGAACACATTATGACAGACTGTACCACTCTAGCACAACATAGAACACAACACAACATCATTAGTGCGCTGAACCTCTGGTCCATTCCGGAGAGGGCGATCGGTTACCTGCATGCCGCCGGCTTGCTCAGGGTGGGCTGATCGGCTAACCAACAACAACTGACTTGTATAGCCAATGTACGGTAGATGGCAGCCGAATCGACGTGCAGTGTTGCCAACAACAGCGGCGGATTAAGACACCTCGGGGCTCTGTGGCAATGAAGAATATAGGGGCCCTTTTCTATAGCTTTTTATTAACAATACATGTACAGTACATAGTACATTTACACAAATTATATGTACGGTGCTCAGGCTAATTGAGAAACGAACTTAAAAGAACCTTAACACAGTGCATTTTGCCGTTTGCCAAAGCCAAACAGATTAAAGAAATTTTATTTTAGGGCCTATAAAACATAAAATCAAACGGGGAATTTGTCAATTTGTGTACTCTGTCATATTTGATCAAAGAAATTTGGGAAATCTTGAATTATATCATCGAAACACAGTTGATTTGGGGGCTTCTCAAGCATGGGAGCCTCAATAGGAGTCAATAGCCTCAGTGATAATCCGCCACTGATGACAGTGCTCTTACGCTATATTGAACGTAATACTGGAGAAGGTGAATAGCATTTTATCGGTTTCTTGCCGGTACACCAAACAAGAGGTGTCAACACTGTCTGGAGTGGCAACACTGCCTCTGCTGTGCACCACTGCTGTGCACCAAGTTTTTTTTACAAATTGTTGAAAGATTTATTATTGATTGTGTCAATTTTCGTTTATTTGGATTATTGATTTAATTGGGTATTTGGAGAGATCTGGGGGTTCGTTCAGTGCAAGCCCAGCATTTTTGGTTGACTAGCCTAGGCCCCCATTAGCTCATTCCATCCAGGGAATAGCCTAACTTAGATCTTAAATACTATTCTTTAACTCAGTTAAAAGCTTTAAGATGACTTTACAAAACAAACAAAACATCTTTATTGCGAATCATTCACAATCCATAGCCTGTAGAGGCCTCAAAGTCAATGCTGACAGTGAGATCAATAAACTTTTATCAGCACATAACATTTCTTGCTTTCAGGAAACTTGGCTCTCTAAACAAGAGTGCAAAGATTTAAACACTAGTAAGCCAACTACAGGGGAATAGCCAATTCACCCAATGATGATAGTGAAGTTATTACTGCGGGCAGACAGAATAGGAAGGAAGGTGTAGCTATAATGTGGCACTCACAGCTGGATAGGTTTATAGAGCCTATTAGTTATGAATATAAGTGGGTTGTAGCCATAAAACTAACTACTGACAACAAAATACTGTATATATTCAATGCAGGGACGTGCGGTGCGTAATAACTCAGGGTAGGCAGTAGGCACTAATAAAATCAATTGCCAACAAAGGGTCTGAAAACTGTATTAACAATAATTACCATCGAAATATAGAAATTAGGCATGCATCGCATTGTTACTCAACTTAATAAAACTGGTCAGAATTTCATAGCCATTTTATACCAACTAATATCCCGGTAATTAATAAAAATATTAAAAGTTCAAAATAAAATTTTAGTTATATAAGTATTTACTTACATTATTTGTAGATAAATTCCATTCGTCTCTCCTTCTGAAGAAATATTTCTGTAACTATGTCCTAAAAGTTGTGTGTAGTACTTTGTTCCAGTTTCATGAACCTTTCTTTTTCTATAGAGATTAAAGCAAGCGATGAAAGCCTTTCATGTGTCATTCGATTCCTAGTGCGTGTTTTAATTCTTTTTAAAGCTGAAAATGTTCGCTCAACTGAAACAGTTGTAGCTGGAATTGTAAGGACCAATTGCAGCAGTTTCACCGCTTCGGGAAATGTTTGTTCCAGTTCATTTTTAAAAATGAAGACGAGCAAATCTTTAATAGATTTGTCTCGTAACATTGGTGTATTATAGATTCCAGCCAAATCAGCTTTTAGTCTTACGAAATCAAAGAAGTTAGCATAATTCTTTTCTAAACTTTCTTATGCTTCCCTATCAACTTGACTAGCCATTTCGGCAAACTTCTTACTATCAACTAAAGTAATAAACCGCAAATTTTTGAAGTCATTATATCTAGCTTCCATTTGTTTAATTATATCATTCAATATGAGACAAAAAATTCTTTCTCTTTCTTCCTTAATTGGATGTTTTATGCGACAATTGGATTCAGCAATTCCGAATCCAAACCGAAACTGCAGTTGAGTTGCCACGTTGCTACATCATACGCCCGCCCCATGGGTTGTTTCGTAGGCAGGTTAAAAATTGCCTTTATTTCCTACTGTTTTAAAGGAAAAAGCTTGGATTGACGGCACGCGCTACGAAGAATTTAGCTATTATAATTTATATGCAGGATAAAAAGCATAGCAATATGTGCCTGCTTCAGCATTACACATAATGCTACATACAGAATTAGCATGAAATTTGTATGTATTTTAAGAGAAAGCATTAAGGAACTGAAAGAATGAAGTTTAAATAACGAAAAAAGTTACTTTTTTTATATTTTTATATTTTATGCTAGGGCAGGCACTGCCTACCTTGTCTACCCTAAGTGCACGTCGCTGATTCAATGTTTATATGCCTTATGAGTGTGCTGATGCTGAAAATGAGGAGGTAAGTAGTATAGCCGCAAAATGTGAGACAGAAATGGATCAATTTGAAAATTTCCCCCCTCACCGTCCTTCATGGCGGTCCTCCACCGTCCTTCATGGAGGTCCTCCACCGTCCTTCATGGCGGTCCCTCCTTTATGAGGTGTCCTTCATGGTCCTTCAAAAAAAAAAAAAAAATTTAAAAATAATTTAAAAAAATTAAATTTAAAAAATTAAATTTAAAAAAATGATTCGTCTTCACCTTCCTTCAAAAAAAATTTAAGAAAGGATTGAGCCTCGCCTTCCTCCTTCAAAAAAGTTCTTTCATGAGGCAAACAAGAACAAACATGAAAAAACATACATACATTCAAGTACTTTCCGCAAGTTAGAAGACAGTAGAAATGGAAACGAATGAAAGGTTTTAATAGGCCTAACGAGACTGCACATTAACACCCAATTTTCAAATGTTAACAAATTGCGAACAATACATAAATGAAAATCAGAGTGATCATATTTTAAACCTAATACAAATTCTTTGTTTAAGATCTGCATTATGAAAAATAAAATGAATATTTATCATTTTAATTTAAATAAATTAATTTCTCTCTTTTTTAAGGGAAACTGGCTTATTTTCAAACGAGATGACCTTCAAATACAATATATACATATAGTACACTCATATTTGTTTATATACTTTTAAATATGTAGTTTTCTGTTATTTACGCTGATATATACCATTACATTCACTTTCACATGCTATCTTCTGGTATGTGAATTAATAATTTTACTATACAGCAAATTTCGTTATAAAATTGCATATGCTAAAAAGAACATCAAGCTGCGTAACACAGCTTTGAATCTGAAGCATCAATTCTGTTATCCTCCGCTAAACATCCACTTAAATATTATTACTAATATTGATTTATTGTTATTATTACATATATATATATGTGTACACGTGTTAAGAGTATTTAAATTAAATATATTGATTTCAATTCCCTTCGTAATAAAAGCATCTGGCAACTATACCCCCAATCTTGCTATATATTTCTCTCAGTAATTGATTTCAGGTTATTTGTTAAGTTTAACTTTCTTCTAAAGACTATTAGCTGCAACTAATCTTGTTATTATTATTATTATCATATATATATATATATATATATATATATATATATATATATATATAACATCCAAATAAGTAGGTTCGGGTAAAAAAAATTCTTATTAGATGCAATTAAAGAAAACGGGATATCAAATTTATGTGGGTTGTCATTTTTAAATAGATGCAGCGGGAAATAGGTATTGAAAGTTGAGAGATTTTTCATTAAGAACCTTTCTACTTGTAGTTATAGTTAGGACTATTCACATTACTTTAATTATCATTTCTCTAATTTAACGGCTGTTCACAATTCCTCATAATTCTCATAATAAACGTATTTGTTTTCACACCAGTCAGGCCACTGTTTACATCAATCACGCAGAATGTTCATGCTTATTGTTTTTGTCATTAGCTGTACCAATCATGTCTTTACAGATTGAAGCCTACCGTTACACAACGTTTAAAATGTTATAATTAATGCTTAATGATATCAGATCTCGTATAAAAAGCATTATTTTCTGTACAAATGGCCACAAAAATACTTTCAATCCTAATATATGTACGTATAGTATGCAACATACGCCTTTTCACCTGTATTAAAAACGTAAAAGTATCATCATGCGATCTTAGTTTCCGCAATGACGTGAGCTCTAACATTTAATTTAAAATTATTTAACAGATCATTCGAGGGAACTGTACATCGATCTCATTAGAACTTCTGACTCATAATAACCCGCTATGCATATTTACAAGAGTCGAATTTAAATAAATAAATAAATAAATAAATATATATATATATATATATATATTATATATATATATATATATATATATATATATACTATATCCCTTACTACACACGCATGCATCTTACACACTACACAGTCTTTTCAAAAAAGGTGTAATTTCAATAGTTTCGGAGATTCGCGATTGGCCCCTCCTTCCTGCCTGCATCGTATATAGTACCAAGCAAGTCTCTCCATAGTTTACAGGTTTCCTCATTGTCTAAAATTTATAAAGTTCTCTCTTATTGTTTTCCTTATTGTAACGGACATCACAACCGAATTTAAATAGTATTTAAGTATTATGTCGAGCAACATAGCTAGATAACCCCGCCACAGCCTAGTTTCTTTGCATAATCATGAAACAAGATTATATATATATATTATAATATATATATATATATATAATATATATATATATATATACACACGGCAAAAGTAGTTTGAAGATTTATTCCATCACACGACTGATTATAATTATACACTTTAGAGGAGTTTGCAAATTGCATATACTTAGACAAAAAGTATTAGATCTTATGATGATTTCATGTCATTATCAGCATGCTTCACTGTCCTTTCAGTCATTGTGACCGTAGAACGTACCAGAACTATGGTCTTGACAAACCACAATGTGTTAAATTTAAATATTGACTTATTGTTATTATTACACGTGTTAAGAGTATTTAAATTAAATATATTGATTTAAATACATTTCGTAATAAGAGCATCTGGTAACTCTACCCCAATTTTGCTATATGAAAATGAAAATGAAAAGGTTTATTGCCAGACTATAGTCCATATGGCAAATATTATTAATACAATGGCAGTTCATACACTAAGGGTAGAAATATATACAATTGATTAGAAATAATACTGCACTGTCGAAGTTAAGTGGAGCTACAGACAGACAGACGTTTTCATACCAAGAAGTCCATAGCTTAGGCCTTAGAGGATAAATGGCAGGACTCATGGATAGCTTGGATGATCGGGTTGGTTGATTTTTTAATTCTTTGCATTAGAATGTGTTGAGCACGTCTTGTTACCTCCGGGAAGCTCGGGACATTGCGGGTAGCAAACATTTGCGAAGCTGAGCATCTCGGGGGTAATTTATGTAAGAGTCTAAAAGAACTGTTGTACAGCAAATTTAGGGTACTGCCAGAACCTTTTTTATAATTCACACAGAGCTGCAGACCGTATATTTACTGCAGAAAGTACGAAAGAGTGTGTCTTTAGCTTCACTTGTACAGAAACGAACGCTCCTTATGGTCATATTCGCTTTAGCATACAGGCTTCGAGACTGTTTTCTTATATCCGAGTCATCACTCAAGGAGCTGGTAATAGTTTGACCCAATTACTTAAACTCTTGTAGTTCCTCAATTACTTTACCATTCATTTTAAACCTTATGTGAAAAATGCTCTGTATCAATTGGTCCACAATTAACCCACCCCTTATATCCACAGTCTAACTATAGAGTAGATTAAGTCTAGCCTTGTAGGGGTCAGCCTAGAGATTCCGGAAATGGTCCAGAGCGGGCAGATAAATTGAGGTCCACAGTAGGATTCCTCACCAAATTAGGTTAGGGCAATCTACCTTCACCTTTGTTACGCTATGAGTTGATGCTAGGTCTTAGGCCACAATGTAGGCCTAATTTGTCTGACCCAGCTTAATTTACTGCGTTTACTTCTAACTGGGTTAAAAACACAATTAGTCACTTACTACTAGTTATTAGAGACCCTTTTCCCCTTTTGTTTAATTGTTGAGAGCGTACTTGCTGGTGGGGATCTTTTTTCCGTTGTTTGTTCTTTCCCCTTCCCTCGTTCCGTCTTGTAACCCCGTTCCTCGTTTTCGTTCCCCCTTGTCCACCTTTTCGCTGGGCTTTTTCCACCAGCGACCTCTTGGTTTTTTGGTTGGTTGATCGGTAATGTATATCTATTACCGAGCACGCTCTTGTCACACAGTATATAAATACTAGTGTGGAGAATAACTCTGGTGAGCAACCAATTGGTTTCATCCACCCAGTTATTGACATAAAAGGAATTTAATAATTGTTCGATTAACTACCTACCTACTCAGTGAACCATTTTCGTTACATCCCAACTACCCACACATCAGTTTTCCATATACTGGGGGCCCCGGGAGATAAAAATTTTGGTGTCAATGTCACCAATTTTTATGTCTGAGTATAGACTAGCTAACTATTTGACTGTAAATGCCTGTTAATCTGATTAACAGTGACTATCCTCACCATCTCATGGAGAAGATGTAGCATTTAATTAGAAGAGAAAATATACATCCATAAGATGAAACTGTCTATGGTCTTTACCATAAGAAAAGGAAAAGTGAAAGTTAGAAGATAAATTACAATTCCCCAGCATCTATTTTTTGTTGTAAAACTAGTCGCGCCTTTAATGCTGTTTGTCGCTGAGGTCATGTGTCTGTCAATGTTGTAGTAGGATGCGTTACCACTCCTACTGTCAAAGGAATAGTTACTGGAAGTTCAGTGTCTCCAGTTGTTACTGGCGGTGGAGAAGGTTCTCCAAAGTCCATTGTTTTGGGTCCAGGCTCTAAGGGGTACAAAAGAGAAATGTCTCTTGTTGTGTCACCCGTTGAAGTCCTTAATTTGACCACTCTTGTTACCCCGTCTGCCTGGTCTGAGTTCTAAAACTCTAGCCAGAGGCCAGTATTGTCTTGGAGTACTGTCATGTATGAGAACAAGGTCCCCTACCTTAATTGTGTCAGACCAATCCTTCTTAGTCATTTGGTTATGTCTCTCCCTTAGACCCATCAAGTACTCAATTTTCCGCTGTTTAATGAAATGAGCTTTAACTCTAGTTAAATGTTGTAACTTAGTCTGGAGCTCATCATGTCGTTGAGTCCAGTTTGGGTCTTCTGAAGAGTCTATATAGTAGTACGGCAGGAGACTAACTTGTTCTCCCCGAATCAAATGATTTGGAGTTAATGGTTCCGGGGTCATTAATGTTGTCACTTACATAAGTGAGTGGTCTATTGTTAATGATGTTCTCAATCTCAGCCAGGAGAGTGAGCAACTCAAACAAGTGTATCTGTTTTTTACCATTTGCTTTCTTCAAGCAGTTCTTTACTGCTTGTATATTCCTCTCCCAGATAGAACCATACCAAGGAGAGGCAACCGGAATATACTTCCACTTTATGTTTGAATTTTGTATATATAATTGTGTGAATTCATTGCTTAACAAATCGTGGATGACTTGTTCACCAGCCTTGAAATATGTAGCATTGTCAGTCCATACTGTCTTGGGTACTAAATATCGTGCACAGAATCTCTTAAAGACAGCAACAAAAGACTCTGCTGTAAGGTCCTCCACAACATCCAGATAAACAGCTCGTGAGGCAGCACATGTAAACAGTACAATGTACATTTTTTGTTCAGTGTCAACCAACCCCACAGTCAATGCTCCTGTATAGTCAATGCCTACAGTCTCAAAGGGTCTGTTGAGAGTAACTCTCTCCTCTGGCAAAGCAGGAGGATTTGGTATCCTATAGGGCCTAGCATGAATACGCCTACATGTGATACACTCACTCAGGACTGTTTTAACAGTGATCCTTCCCTTGGGTATCCAATAAGTTTTTCTTAATGTAGTTAGTGTCTGTGGTACCCCATATGATGTACATCATTGTGTGTGTTTGCCTGATGATTAATGTTGTCAAATAGCTAAATCTAGGTAAAAGGATTGGTTGTTTGCTTTTGTAAGACAGTTTTGATTTGTCTAATCTCCCTTTACACTTTAGATGGCATTCCTCATCTCTGAACAAATTTAGATCCACAACTACTGATGGTACAGGTTCTTTTGTTTGTTTCCCATTAGTCAAGAATTCTAACTCTTTATTGTACTCCTTTTGTCGTGCATGCGCTATCCAGTACTTGGTTGCAACTTCTGTATAATTATGATTGTTTTTATTTAGCTGATTGTTTATTGTAGTTAAACAGTTGTGAGCAAACCTCAAACAGTAAGCTGTGACCCTGACAAGTTTGCTGAAATCAGAATAATGTTCATAATTAGTGATTGGTTCAACCTTTTCATTTGAAAAGATTAAATTTAATGTCAAGTTAACTTGTTCCACAGGCCATTGGTATGTATTACAGAGCCACTTAGGTCCCATGAACCAAGTTTTGTTTGACTTCAACAACTTGTAGGATAAACCTCTGGTCAGAAAGTCTGCTGGATTTTGTTTAGTTGGAACATAGTGAAAGTTTACTTGTAGTCTTTCATTAGCTTCAGCTATTTCTTTTAGCCTATTTCTTGCAAAGATATTCTTACTATTAATGCTAGCATTCCGTATCCAGGCAAGACAAATCTGACTGTCAAGCCAGATGTGGATATCAGTTATGTTCACAACATGGCAAGCATCCTTAAGCAATGAATTGGTTTTAATGGCTAACGCAGCAGCCAATAGTTCCAGTTGAGGTATGGTTCGGGTAGGTTTGAGGGGTGCAACTTTCCCTTTTGCATAAATTAGATGATTTTCTGTAGGACTTACAAGGTATGCACAGTACCCATAAGCATGTGTGCTTGCATCAGCAAACACATGAAGTCTCTGTGGCTTATCCCTAAACCCACAGCACCTTTGAATTTTAATGTTCTGCACTTTTGTTAAATCAGCAGCTAACTTCTTCCAAAATTTTTGCTATCCATTTGTTATTGGATCATCCCACCCAACATTTGTCATCCAAACTTCTTGGAGGAGAATCTTTGATTTTATTGTTGAAGGCAGGAATAGACCCATGGGGTCAAAATTTTTTGAAGCCTCTGATAATATTTGTCTTTTAATATTTACTTCCTCATCAAGTTTAAAACCTTTAGTACAGATTGAATCATGACTGATAGAAGATGCGTCCAAATAACAGTTCATACCTAAAGTTTTAACTCTGTCTGATGGATCAGTAAGACCATTATTATCCTTTAAAATCTTTTTGTTTAATTCCTCATCATTTGAAATCCACGCACTAAGTTCAAAGTTACCTTGTTGCATAATGTTTTGAGAGTGTTCATAGACCTCAGATAATTCAGATTTTGTTGTTGTTGAGCCTATTAGATTGTCTACGTAAAAATGTTCCTTGAGGAAATTCATTGTTAAAGAGTTATTAAACTGGTTCAAATGATGTCTAATTGTCATTGCTAATAGGCTAGGTGAGCAATTGGCTCCAAACAACACAACATTAAATCTATAGGTTATGAGCCCTTTATTCAAATCAAATGGATCCCTGAACCATAAGAACCTAAGTTGGTTCTTGTCATATTCATTTTTAGATTTATTCTCAAAATTGCCTTGAAATGGCACTTTGTACGGCATATTTATCTAACCTGAGGAGCCAAGTGAACACCTCTCCTCCTTTCTCTCCTTTCTCTTGGGGGATAACGCCACCTCCAAGTTTCCTTGTTGCACCTACAGCATCCCCCCCCCCCTTTGCTTGGCAATAGTTTTGTGGTGAGACGACCAAAACTATCTAAACAAAAGCCCAAAGACCTAAGGAACATGAAGGGAGTTGCTGTGGACATCTTCAAAAGATGATTAGACGCCTGGCTCAGAACAATCCCCGATGAACGGGACGTACATGGCTATGTGAGGTGGAGAGTACAAGAAAGCACTCGCCCCTCGACCAAGACAGGCCTAGAGGGGACACCAGCCTGACCTTCGTGTGAAGAGAGAACTACGCACGGAACCGCAACGTTGCGTATACACACACATTTTATTCGTGCATTTATCCGTGATTCACTGTCGTCAATTGAATTAACATAACCTACTAATTGTTACCACTGTACACTTAACCGTGATCGTGACATGGTGCTAGCCGTGATTTGAGGGTGTTTACATTTGGGGGTCTCCTCCCGCCATCCCACACAATGCGTCTCAGTCAATGTCTCTCAGCGCAGCCAAAGACAATATTACGGACGATACAAAGATCAGCAGAAAAATCAACGAGTGGTACAAAACTTCAAAATAAATCCAATTACCTTCCAAACAACACAGGACAATAGGAAAGTCAGAATGTGTAGTGTCCCCAAACTAAAGGCCTGACAAGAGACCTCCTCAACACTGAAGGAAATTAGCCTGGTTGTCAGTGGGCCAAGACATTTTAACCAGCTTCACCTTCATGTGAAGAGAGACCGACGCAGAGGGGGGGGGCACTACCATCGAGTATAGCAATTTAACTTGAAGTAGTAGCATTATTAAATATTTAAATTAAATAGATGATTCTTTCGCAATAAAAATTAGGTGGTAACCTACATCTTAACACATAGCTATCATATCTACAGCTAATTACGCAAAAGTACATTTCTCTTTCATATTGAGTTGCCAGATAGCAATATTTATTAAATTAAACCATATATTAATCATCCATTTAAATAGTGTGGTACACTATTTAAATGGATGATTAATATATGGTTTAATTTAATAAATATTGCTATCTGGCAACTCAATATGAAAGAGAAATGTACTTTTGCGTAATTAGCTGTAGATATGATAGCTATGTGTTAAGATGTAGGTTACCACCTAATTTTTATTGCGAAAGAATCATCTATTTAATTTAAATATTTAATAATGCTACTACTTCAAGTTAAATTGCTATACTCGATGGTAGTGCCCCCCCCCCTCTGCGTCGGTCTCTCTTCACATGAAGGTGAAGCTGGTTAAAATGTCTTGGCCCACTGACAACCAGGCTAATTTCCTTCAGTGTTGAGGAGGTCTCTTGTCAGGCCTTTAGTTTGGGGACACTACACATTCTGACTTTCCTATTGTCCTGTGTTGTTTGGAAGGTAATTGGATTTATTTTGAAGTTTTGTACCACTCGTTGATTTTTCTGCTGATCTTTGTATCGTCCGTAATATTGTCTTTGGCTGCGCTGAGAGACATTGACTGAGACGCATTGTGTGGGATGGCGGGAGGAGACCCCCAAATGTAAACACCCTCAAATCACGGCTAGCACCATGTCACGATCACGGTTAAGTGTACAGTGGTAACAATTAGTAGGTTATGTTAATTCAATTGACGACAGTGAATCACGGATAAATGCACGAATAAAATGTGTGTGTATACGCAACGTTGCGGTTCCGTGCGTAGTTCTCTCTTCACACGAAGGTCAGGCTGGTGTCCCCTCTAGGCCTGTCTTGGTCGAGGGGCGAGTGCTTTCTTGTACTCTCCACCTCACATAGCCATGTACGTCCCGTTCATCGGGGATTGTTCTGAGCCAGGCGTCTAATCATCTTTTGAAGATGTCCACAGCAACTCCCTTCATGTTCCTTAGGTCTTTGGGCTTTTGTTTAGATAGTTTTGGTCGTCTCACCACAAAACTATTGCCAAGCAAAGGGGGGGGGGGATGCTGTAGGTGCAACAAGGAAACTTGGAGGTGGCGTTATCCCCCAAGAGAAAGGAGAGAAAGGAGGAGAGGTGTTCACTTGGCTCCTCAGGTTAGATAAATATGCCGTACAAAGTGCCATTTCAAGGCAATTTTGAGAATAAATCTAAAAATGAATATGACAAGAACCAACTTAGGTTCTTATGGTTCAGGGATCCATTTGATTTGAATAAAGGGCTCATAACCTATAGATTTAATGTTGTGTTGTTTGGAGCCAATTGCTCACCTAGCCTATTAGCAATGACAATTAGACATCATTTGAACCAGTTTAATAACTCTTTAACAATGAATTTCCTCAAGGAACATTTTTACGTAGACAATCTAATAGGCTCAACAACAACAAAATCTGAATTATCTGAGGTCTATGAACACTCTCAAAACATTATGCAACAAGGTAACTTTGAACTTAGTGCGTGGATTTCAAATGATGAGGAATTAAACAAAAAGATTTTAAAGGATAATAATGGTCTTACTGATCCATCAGACAGAGTTAAAACTTTAGGTATGAACTGTTATTTGGACGCATCTTCTATCAGTCATGATTCAATCTGTACTAAAGGTTTTAAACTTGATGAGGAAGTAAATATTAAAAGACAAATATTATCAGAGGCTTCAAAAAATTTTGACCCCATGGGTCTATTCCTGCCTTCAACAATAAAATCAAAGATTCTCCTCCAAGAAGTTTGGATGACAAATGTTGGGTGGGATGATCCAATAACAAATGGATAGCAAAAATTTTGGAAGAAGTTAGCTGCTGATTTAACAAAAGTGCAGAACATTAAAATTCAAAGGTGCTGTGGGTTTAGGGATAAGCCACAGAGACTTCATGTGTTTGCTGATGCAAGCACACATGCTTATGGGTACTGTGCATACCTTGTAAGTCCTACAGAAAATCATCTAATTTATGCAAAAGGGAAAGTTGCACCCCTCAAACCTACCCGAACCATACCTCAACTGGAACTATTGGCTGCTGCGTTAGCCATTAAAACCAATTCATTGCTTAAGGATGCTTGCCATGTTGTGAACATAACTGATATCCACATCTGGCTTGACAGTCAGATTTGTCTTGCCTGGATACGGAATGCTAGCATTAATAGTAAGAATATCTTTGCAAGAAATAGGCTAAAAGAAATAGCTGAAGCTAATGAAAGACTACAAGTAAACTTTCACTATGTTCCAACTAAACAAAATCCAGCAGACTTTCTGACCAGAGGTTTATCCTACAAGTTGTTGAAGTCAAACAAAACTTGGTTCATGGGACCTAAGTGGCTCTGTAATACATACCAATGGCCTGTGGAACAAGTTAACTTGACATTAAATTTAATCTTTTCAAATGAAAAGGTTGAACCAATCACTAATTATGAACATTATTCTGATTTCAGCAAACTTGTCAGGGTCACAGCTTACTGTTTGAGGTTTGCTCACAACTGTTTAACTACAATAAACAATCAGCTAAATAAAAACAATCATAATTATACAGAAGTTGCAACCAAGTACTGGATAGCGCATGCACGACAAAAGGAGTACAATAAAGAGTTAGAATTCTTGACTAATGGGAAACAAACAAAAGAACCTGTACCATCAGTAGTTGTGGATCTAAATTTGTTCAGAGATGAGGAATGCCATCTAAAGTGTAAAGGGAGATTAGACAAATCAAAACTGTCTTACAAAAGCAAACAACCAATCCTTTTACCTAGATTTAGCTATTTGACAACATTAATCATCAGGCAAACACACACAATGATGTACATCATATGGGGTACCACAGACACTAACTACATTAAGAAAAACTTATTGGATACCCAAGGGAAGGATCACTGTTAAAACAGTCCTGAGTGAGTGTATCACATGTAGGCGTATTCATGCTAGGCCCTATAGGATACCAAATCCTCCTGCTTTGCCAGAGGAGAGAGTTACTCTCAACAGACCCTTTGAGACTGTAGGCATTGACTATACAGGAGCATTGACTGTGGGGTTGGTTGACACTGAACAAAAAATGTACATTGTACTGTTTACATGTGCTGCCTCACGAGCTGTTTATCTGGATGTTGTGGAGGACCTTACAGCAGAGTCTTTTGTTGCTGTCTTTAAGAGATTCTGTGCACGATATTTAGTACCCAAGACAGTATGGACTGACAATGCTACATATTTCAAGGCTGGTGAACAAGTCATCCACGATTTGTTAAGCAATGAATTCACACAATTATATATACAAAATTCAAACATAAAGTGGAAGTATATTCCGGTTGCCTCTCCTTGGTATGGTTCTATCTGGGAGAGGAATATACAAGCAGTAAAGAACTGCTTGAAGAAAGCAAATGGTAAAAAACAGATACACTTGTTTGAGTTGCTCACTCTCCTGGCTGAGATTGAGAACATCATTAACAATAGACCACTCACTTATGTAAGTGACAACATTAATGACCCCGGAACCATTAACTCCAAATCATTTGATTCGGGGAGAACAAGTTAGTCTCCTGCCGTACTACTATATAGACTCTTCAGAAGACCCAAACTGGACTCAACGACATGATGAGCTCCAGACTAAGTTACAACATTTAACTAGAGTTAAAGCTCATTTCATTAAACAGCGGAAAATTGAGTACTTGATGGGTCTAAGGGAGAGACATAACCAAATGACTAAGAAGGATTGGTCTGACACAATTAAGGTAGGGGACCTTGTTCTCATACATGACAGTACTCCAAGACAATACTGGCCTCTGGCTAGAGTTTTAGAACTCAGACCAGGGCAGACGGGGTAACAAGAGTGGTCAAATTAAGGACTTCAACGGGTGACACAACAAGAGACATTTCTCTTTTGTACCCCTTAGAGCCTGGACCCAAAACAATGGACTTTGGAGAACCTTCTCCACCGCCAGTAACAACTGGAGACACTGAACTTCCAGTAACTATTCCTTTGACAGTAGGAGTGGTAACGCATCCTACTACAACATTGACAGACACATGACCTCAGCGACAAACAGCATTAAAGGCGCGACTAGTTTTACAACAAAAAATAGATGCTGGGGAATTGTAATTTATCTTCTAACTTTCACTTTTCCTTTTCTTATGGTAAAGACCATAGACAGTTTCATCTTATGGATGTATATTTTCTCTTCTAATTAAATGCTACATCTTCTCCATGAGATGGTGAGGATAGTCACTGTTAATCAGATTAACAGGCATTTACAGTCAAATAGTTAGCTAGTCTATACTCAGACATAAAAATTGGTGACATTGACACCAAAATTTTTATCTCCCGGGCCCCCAGTATATGGAAAACTGATGTGTGGGTAGTTGGGATGTAACGAAAATGGTTCACTGAGTAGGTAGGTAGTTAATCGAACAATTATTAAATTCCTTTTATGTCAATAACTGGGTGGATGAAACCAATTGGTTGCTCACCAGAGTTATTCTCCACACTAGTATTTATATACTGTGTGACAAGAGCGTGCTCGGTAATAGATATACATTACCGATCAACCAACCAAAAAACCAAGAGGTCGCTGGTGGAAAAAGCCCAGCGAAAAGGTGGACAAGGGGGAACGAAAACGAGGAACGGGGTTACAAGACGGAACGAGGGAAGGGGGAAGAACAAACAACGGAAAAAAGATCCCCACCAGCAAGTACGCTCTCAACAATTAAACAAAAGGGGAAAAGGGTCTCTAATAACTAGTAGTAAGTGACTAATTGTGTTTTTAACCCAGTTAGAAGTAAACGCAGTAAATTAAGCTGGGTCAGACAAATTAGGCCTACATTGTGGCCTAAGACCTAGCATCAACTCATAGCGTAACAAAGGTGAAGGTAGATTGCCCTAACCTAATTTGGTGAGGAATCCTACTGTGGACCTCAATTTATCTGCCCGCTCTGGACCATTTCCGGAATCTCTAGGCTGACCCCTACAAGGCTAGACTTAATCTACTCTATAGTTAGACTGTGGATATAAGGGGTGGGTTAATTGTGGACCAATTGATACAGAGCATTTTTCACATAAGGTTTAAAATGAATGGTGAAGTAATTGAGGAAGTACAAGAGTTTAAGTAATTGGGTCAAACTATTACCAGCTCCTTGAGTGATGACTCGGATATAAGAAAACAGTCTCGAAGCCTGTATGCTAAAGCGAATATGACCATAAGGAGCGTTCGTTTCTGTACAAGTGAAGCTAAAGACACACTCTTTCGTACTTTCTGCAGTAATATATACGGTCTGCAGCTCTGTGTGAATTATAAAAAAGGTTCTGGCAGTACCCTAAATTTGCTGTACAACAGTTCTTTTAGACTCTTACATAAATTACCCCCGAGATGCTCAGCTTCGCAAATGTTTGCTACCCGCAATGTCCCGAGCTTCCCGGAGGTAACAAGACGTGCTCAACACATTCTAATGCAAAGAATTAAAAAATCAACCAACCCGATCATCCAAGCTATCCATGAGTCCTGCCATTTATCCTCTAAGGCCTAAGCTATGGACTTCTTGGTACGAAAACGTCTGTCTGTCTGTAGCTCCACTTAACTTCGACAGTGCAGTATTATTTCTAATCAATTGTATATATTTCTACCCTTAGTGTATGAACTGTCATTGTATTAATAATATTTGCCATATGGACTATAGTCTGGCAATAAACCTTTTCATTTTCATTTTCATATAGCAAAATTGGGGTAGAGTTACCAGATGCTCTTATTACGAAATGTATTTAAATCAATATATTTAATTTAAATACTCTTAACACGTGTACATATATATGTAATAATAACAATAAGTCAATATTTAAATTTAACACATTGTGGTTTGTCAAGACCATAGTTCTGGTACGTTCTACGGTCACAATGACTGAAAGGACAGTGAAGCATGCTGATAATGACATGAAATCATCATAAGATCTAATACTTTTTGTCTAAGTATATGCAATTTGCAAACTCCTCTAAAGTGTATAATTATAATCAGTCGTGTGATGGAATAAATCTTCAAACTACTTTTGCCGTGTGTATATATATATATATATATATATATATATATATAATCTTGTTTCATGATTATGCAAAGAAACTAGGCTGTGGCGGGGTTATCTAGCTATGTTGCTCGACATAATACTTAAATACTATTTAAATTCGGTTGTGATGTCCGTTACAATAAGGAAAACAATAAGAGAGAACTTTATAAATTTTAGACAATGAGGAAACCTGTAAACTGTGGAGAGACTTGCTTGGTACTATATACGATGCAGGCAGGAAGGAGGGGCCAATCGCGAATCTCCGAAACTATTGAAATTACACCTTTTTTGAAAAGACTGTGTAGTGTGTAAGATGCATGCGTGTGTAGTAAGGGATATAGTATATATATATATATATATATATATATATATATATATATATATATATATATATACATATATTTATTTATTTATTTATTATAAATTCGACTCTTGTAAATATGCATAGCGGGTTATTATGAGTCAGAAGTTCTAATGAGATCGATGTACAGTTCCCTCGAATGATCTGTTAAATAATTTTAAATTAAATGTTAGAGCTCACGTCATTGCGGAAACTAAGATCGCATGATGATACTTTTACGTTTTTAATACAGGTGAAAAGGCGTATGTTGCATACTATACGTACATATATTAGGATTGAAAGTATTTTTGTGGCCATTTGTACAGAAAATAATGCTTTTTATACGAGATCTGATATCATAAGCATTAATTATAACATTTTAAACGTTGTGTAACGGTAGGCTTCAATCTGTAAAGACATGATTGGTACAGCTAATGACAAAAACAATAAGCATGAACATTCTGCGTGATTGATGTAAACAGTGGCCTGACTGGTGTGAAAACAAATACGTTTATTATGAGAATTATGAGGAATTGTGAACAGCCGTTAAATTAGAGAAATGATAATTAAAGTAATGTGAATAGTCCTAACTATAACTACAAGTAGAAAGGTTCTTAATGAAAAATCTCTCAACTTTCAATACCTATTTCCCGCTGCATCTATTTAAAAATGACAACCCACATAAATTTGATATCCCGTTTTCTTTAATTGCATCTAATAAGAATTTTTTTTTACCCGAACCTACTTATTTGGATGTTATATATAATATATATATATATATATATATATATATTATATATAATATATATATATATGATAATAATAATAACAAGATTAGTTGCAGCTAATAGTCTTTAGAAGAAAGTTAAACTTAACAAATAACCTGAAATCAATTACTGAGAGAAATATATAGCAAGATTGGGGGATAGTTGCCAGATGCTTTTATTACGAAGGGAATTGAAATCAATATATTTAATTTAAATACTCTTAACGCGTGTACATATATATATATGTAATAATAACAATAAATCAATATTAGTAATAATATTTAAGTGGATGTTTAGCGGAGGATAACAGAATTGATGCTTCAGATTCAAAGCTGTGTTACGCAGCTTGATGTTCTTTTTAGCATATGCAATTTTATAACGAAATTTGCTGTATAGTAAAATTATTAATTCACATACCAGAAGATAGCATGTGAAAGTGAATGTAATGGTATATATCAGCGTAAATAACAGAAAACTACATATTTAAAAGTATATAAACAAATATGAGTGTACTATATGTATATATTATATTTGAAGGTCATCTCGTTTGAAAATAAGCCAGTTTCCCTTAAAAAAGAGAGAAATTAATTTATTTAAATTAAAATAAATATTCATTTTATTTTTCATAATGCAGATCTTAAACAAAGAACTTGTATTAGGTTTAAAATATGATCACTCTGATTTTCATTTATGTATTGTTCGCAATTTGTTAACATTTGAAAATTGGGTGTTAATGTGCAATCTCGTTAGGCCTATTAAAACCTTTCATTCGTTTCCATTTCTACTGTCTTCTAACTTGCGGAAAGTACTTGAATGTATGTATGTTTTTTCATGTTTGTTCTTGTTTGCCTCATGAAAGAACTTTTTTGAAGGAGGAAGGCGAGGCTCAATCCTTTCTTAAATTTTTTTTGAAGGAAGGTGAAGACGAATCATTTTTAAAATTTATTTTTTAAAATTTAATTTTTTAAATTTAATTTTTTTAAATTATTTTTTAATTTTTTTTTTTTTTTTTTGAAGGACCATGAAGGACACCTCATAAAGGAGGGACCGCCATGAAGGACGGTGGAGGACCTCCATGAAGGACGGTGGAGGACCGCCATGAAGGACGGTGAGGGGGGAAATTTTCAAATTGATCCATTTCTGTCTCACATTTTGCGGCTATACTACTGAGGTATATTTAGATAGACTCTGTAAACTAAATATACTGCTAGAGGAGCTGGACTCTTCATGTGTTATAGTGGTTGGTGATTTTAACAGCAATATCACTAAACCTGGTTCGGATTTTGCTAAGCTTCTTATCAATTACTGTGAAGCATGCGACTACAAACTTGTCAGTAAATTGCTACTCCCTAATGACTCATTTACATATGTTAGTGATGCTTGGTGGACTCGCTCGTGACTAGACCACTGTATAGCTTCCCACGATGGTTATAATATAGTCAATAGCATGTCTATACTTTACGATGTATTTGAATCTGATCATATCCCATCTGTAGTAGGGCTTGATTGTATGGAAGCAGCTGACTTGGCCAATGACTGTGATAATGCTGATTACTATAAGGTTAATTGGTCAAATCTTAGTAGTGCATCAGTCTGCATTGTATAGTAATCTACCTCAGAGTGACTAAGGCTTGTGAGAATTCCTGCAGAAGCTTTGGTTTGTAGGAATCCCTCCTGTGATGATGTAAACCATATAGATCTCTTAAATAAGTATTACAGTGAGCTTGAACATGCCATTAAGGCTGCGAGTGGAAGTGGCTTTAAGAATAAAAAATGGGGAAAAGCAAATGTCAATCCAAGGTGGGCAGAATACTGTGCTGATTTGTATGATGTAGCAAAAAATGTATTTGTGGAATGGGTTGCTATGGGGAAACCTAGGCAGGGGGAACTCTTCCAACTGAAAAATAGAACTCGTGCTAGATTCAAGGGTGCTCTAAGATTTATAAGGATAATTGAAGAGAATCTTCGAAGAGAATCTCCAGCCAGAAAATTAGGCAATAGCAATACTTCCAGTAGGGAATTCTGGAAGGAGGTTAATAAAATTAACAATAGTAATTTTACCTTGCCAAATGTAATAGAGGGTGTGCACTGTGCATAGTGCAAAAAACATTGCAGAACTGTGGAAAAATCATTATGAAACCCTATTTAATTGTCTCGGGGGGGGGGGGGGATAGACTAAATATATGCCTAAATTTAGAACGCTCTGAGGAACTACTAATTAATGACTCAGAAATCTGGCAGGCTATTCATAAGTCAGATGATGACAAAAGTTGTGGCCTAGATGGCATACAAGCAGAACATTTAAAATGTTGTAGCCCTCGTATAATACCTATGCTTGCAATGTGTTTCACAAGCTGTATGATACATGGGTACTTGCCAAAGTCCATTTTGTCAGTTGTATTGTTGCCAGTTGTTAAAAATAAGGGTGCTAGTATCTGTGATAAGAATAATTATAGACCAATAGCACTTGCCAGTATACTTTCTAAAGTGTTAGAATATGTCATTTATAATAGGATAAGCATTTACTTGCAGACTTATGACAATCAGTTTGGCTTTAGAGTGAAACATGGTCCTGACATGTACTTTAGGACGGCTTCCTTTAGTGTTAGAAAATCTAGAAGAGGAAGAACCATTGTTGTCCCAAGGCGATATGATGACTAAGCTGATTGATGCAGCATTGCTTGTATATATTAAGTTAAGGTGTATATATATCCATCTCATAATTGTAAGGTTAGTGAAAAATTAACTTAATTTAGAGCTAGCATTTTTGAGCTCTTGTGGCATCATTGTTTGGTCACACTGTTGGCATCATTTGGGGCGCTGCGCGTCTTTTCTACTCGTTTGTGGGATGTCGTACGTACAGGGTGTGGTCTTGTAGAGAGCTCTCTTGCAATTCAGTTTGGTTGTTTAGATACAAGATTGTTGCACCGTGCAATAGTCCAGGTTGCGTTGTTGTTGCAAGGTTGAGAAAGAAGACCATAAATAGTACCCTTTTTGTTTACATTAAATCCATGTAACTAAGGTCTAAGGTAGGCCCGCATCGAGTCAGCAACCCTGAGGTTACCCTGAGGTAGGACCTAATAGGATCTCAAATCCGTAAGTTTTAATTTAGCTTAACTTGGGCTTTAGGTAGAACTGGCCCTTTAGAATTTGGCCGTTCACGGCTCAGCCGGGATTTTGAACCCGACAAATAAATAAAATAACATTTAGCATATAAATACACAAGATGTCAAACAGCAATGTATAGGGTGTCCATAAATGATTACCCTGATTAAAGCATGCTATAACTTTTAAATAAACACTCGTATTAAAACAGAGTTTTAATCAAAAGTAGATAAACATACAAAGTTTTGATACATAGTTAATGAACTTAATAAGCTTCCACATGTGCACCCCTAGTGGCACGTAAAATGTCTAAACGGTATTCAAACTCACGCCACACATTTTCCAACATTTATCTTGTAGGCGTGTAACTTCAAACGTTTGTGTAACACCTTGTGCACCGTAGACTTCGGTATCTTTAGTTGGCATGAAGCTTGTCTCACCGATTTCCTTGGTGACCGTGTGAAAGCAGTTTGAATGTTTTCCACCGTCCCATCGGAAACTGATGGTCTACCACTGCTCTTTCCCTTTTCCACGTTTCCAGTTTCCAAGAATTTTTTCATCCACGACTTAATTAACTTCACATCAGGTGGATTCTTTCCAGACTTTGTTCTGAACCTTCGCTGAACACTGACAGGAGATTTTGTTTCTGCAAGCCACACAACACATTGTGCCTTCTCTGTCACAGACGCCATCTTAACTGAACAGCTACTACAGCGCTCCTAGCGGCGAATGCGGTAGACGAAACACACCAGCACAGAAACTCTATACGTGTAAGAGATCACCTGTAAAAAGAAAACAGATGTAAGATTCGTCATTAAAACATGAGAGCATACTGTTTTCAGGGTAAACATTTATGGACACCCTGTATATTCCTGTTTTTTGGATGCATCAAAAGCATTTGATAGAGTTAACCATCACAAACTTTTCAAGAAATTCTTGTGTCGAGGGGTACCTAAATATATACTTAGGATACTTGCATTCTGGTATACAGAGTAGACCATGTTTGCAAGATGGAAAAGCACTGTATCACCAGGTTTTAAGGTGACTAATGGTGTTAGGCAAGGAGGTATATTATCACCCTATCTTTTCTGTATATACATGGATGACCTTACCAATGAACTAAAAACTGCACGTACTGGCTTTGTCATTGGAAAGGAAAAAATTAATCATTTAATGTATGCTGATGACCTTGTTCTTCTGTCACCCTCTCCCCATGGGCTGAGAGCACTATTAGAGGTATGTGAACAATATGGTATAGAAAATGACATCATCTATAATGAGGCAAAGAGCTGTATTTTGATTGTTAGGTGTAATCTACTGAAACATGTATCATGTGGGTCTTTTGAAATGAATGGTCAGACTATACCTGTCAAAGACACATTTAAATACTTAGGTCATGTAATTACTCACGAGCTGCGAGATGAACTCTATATTGAGAGGTGTAATAACGTGGGGGGTGTTAGACCCCGTTAGGTATTAGGTTATTAAAGAGACAATAAAGGTACTTACAGGTGCTTTGAGTTAGATCTTCTTTCGGGCCTACCATAGGTGCCAGCGTCCAACAACACCCTACTTAGTTTTCTAACTTTACTAATTTAGAAGCTATAGACATTACCCCTAACTGATATAATAATTAAACAACGTCACTTGCTTTCCTTACCCACTTTAGAAACATCACCAAATTAAGCTTAGCACCAACGATTTAGTCAGATACAAAAACACATGCTGGTTTAACCAACCCATTGATCAAACAGACCGCATTCCGCTGTTTTTCATTTTGTGTTGCCATTCAGCTTTCTTTTAGCGACTTTTCCCTTTAGTGACTTTTAGACTATATACATATATACACACACACACACGTCATCTCACTCCTCCCCTACAAGTGGAGTCTGTCAGGGGGGTGAGAGACCCTAGACGACTTGCGAAGCGGGGTTGATGTAGTAGGAATAGGTGCAACCTGCATAGGCAGGCGAATTGAACCATTTTCAGGAGGATCGGGTCTCCCTTCAGGAAGACGCTGGTTATCCTGCAATTCACGTTCCCATAGCTGGTCCTGATGGCGTTTAATAGAACGATCATCTTCTAGTTGGTCCAGCCCCATAGTTGCGAATCATAACTGGATCATTAGGTTGCGCTTCTATAACTTTCCTTTTTTTAGTGTCATGATACAACTTCTGTTTTTCCTGATGGCGTAAAACTCGTAACGTTTCGTTTGGGCGTAATAGATCGGAAACTGAACGAATTTCCCGGCCAACCATAAGTTTAGAAGGAGACACCCCGTCGTTGTGCGAGGTGTTAGTCGATATTTAAACGAAAATTTATCCAACACAACTTGTATTTCCTCCCTACGAGAATGACGCAAGGCCGACTTGAAAGTGCGGACCATGTTTTCCGCGAGACCGTTAGTAGACGGGTGAAAAACACTAGACCGGACATGTCTAATGCCATTTAGGTGGACAAAAGAACGAAATTCCTCACTGGTAAAACAAGTTCCATTGTCGGAAACCAGAACTACGGGTAAACCCCATCGAGCGAAACACGAACGGAGTAAGCGAATAGTAACACCCGAAGTCGTGGAAGTGGTTGGAAAAATTTCCACCCACTTAGAGTAGGTGTCCACAATGACTAGGAAATGGATATTATTTATAGAACCTGCATGGTCAACATGGATCCTATGCCAAGGTACAGTACGCCATTCTCACGGATGAAGTGGACTTTTCCTTGGGAGATCTCTGGTCTCTAAGCAGTTTTGGCAGGAACGAACCAATGATTCGAGTTCTCCATCTAAACCGGGCCACCAGAAATAAGCTCTCGCAGCCCTTTCATTTATGTTGCACCCATGTGTTCATCGTGAAGTTCAACCTGCCTTCAGTCGGAATTATCACTCTGTGGCCCCATAAGAGGCATCTATTTTGGATTGAGAATCCAGACTGACGTTGATAACAAGGCTGTAATTCACTCTCAACCTTAGTAGGCCAATCAACTGAGCAGTAATGGATGACCCTAGACAGAATAGGGTCTGATTTTGTCCACTACTCCATTTGTACTGCAGGTACTGGAGTTGTGTTCACTTGATGGAGTTTATGGAATCATTCTGTAGGTATAGGTTCGCATTCATTTGGATTTTCTAAAGGCAACCTACTTAGGTCAGGCAACCTTCTAGGTACGGTTGATGCTTTATGTACTAAGTAAAATTTATAGGCTTGTAGAATCAGTGCCCATCGTTGAATCCTACCTGAGGTCATAACTGGAATATTTTTATTAGGTGAAAATAAACCTAAAAGAGGCTTATGGTCAGTAATTAGTTTGAATTCATGACCCCCATAGATAGAAATGAATTTTTTTTACTGTAAATACTAAGGCTAAGGCTTCACGTTCAAGTTGTGCATATCGCCTTTGTCTCAATTAGTGTTCTAGAAGCAAAACAGATAGGCCTATCGACACATAAATGTGGTGAGATAACACTGCCCCAATTCCATAAGAACTGCTGTCTGCTGAAACTACGAGAGGAAGTTTAGGATCATAATGTACTAGGAGAGTGGACTTTAGTAGTACGTCCTTGGAAGCCTCAAATGCTTCCTTTTGGGTTTTTTCCCATCTCCACTGTTCCCCAGATCGTAATAAGTTATTTTGGGGTTCAAGGAAAGTCGATGCATTTGACAAATATTTCCTATAAAAGTTTAGGAGACCTAAATAAGTTTGTAACTGTGTGATGTTTTGTGGAAGTTTATGCACTGTTGGATGAATGCCTGAGGCATCTGTTCGTGGGTCATTAAAGAGGTTTCATATTTGGGGTTCCGCATAGTTTTCTTTTTTTAGCTTAAGTCCGGCATCCCGGAGTCTTCTTAGAACTGTGGTTAATCTAGTTAGGTGTTCTTTTTTAGATGAACCTGAAATGAGGACATCATCTAGAAAACAAAGTACACCCGGAATGTGACCTAGAACTTGTTCCATTGTTCTCTGAAAAATACCCGGAGCCGATGCTATTCCATAGCATAGCCTATTGTACCTGTATGGGCTCGGTACAATAGATTTTAGTACAGGAACTACCGGGGCAGCCCACTTAGCGTGTATGACTGGTTCGATAATTTATCTCTGAGCAGCCTATCAATTTCTAAATCTACCTTCTCCCGCAGTGCATGTGCAATTAAACGAGCCTTACAATATTTTGGAGTTACATTATGGTCTACCTCAATACAGACCTGATAGTCTTTTAGTTTGCCTACTTCAGGACCAAAAAGAGAAGAAAACTCCATTCACAATGAGTCTATGTCAGATGGATATGCGAGTGTATGCACATCTGCCCAACCTTTTGGCAAAATTTTGTCAATAGGCAATTTCAAAGCATCAATCTGATCACGGCCTAGTAGAGTAGGTATTATTATAGTATTACACCCGTCTAACATCCAGCAATTATTATATGTTCATTAAGTAGATTTTGTTATTCTAAGACACTTTCTTTCTATAGCGTTTTCGTCGAAAATGCTTCATTTTCGAGATATAAACATTTTTTTGGTGTGTATCTAGTGTGTTTGTACATTCGTTTGTGTGTTTGTACGTTCGTTTGTGTGTTCGTACGTTCGTTTGTGTGTTCGTTACATGTCTGCCCAATCACTGCGCTCCATCCATTTCGAATTTGAATTACTTTCGTACCGGAATGGAACACTCATTCCACTCATTCAGAAGTACATTAGGCCTGGCTCTGTGATTTATAGTGATTCCTGGGCTGCCTACAAGCCTATAAGTGATTTAGGTTAGGATAGGTTAGGTTAGGATAGATTAGGTTAGGTCAATTTTGAAGGTGAAATTTGTTTTTCCTATGGTTTTTGATGTGTTTTAAACGAATCTGACCTTCAAAACTGTCGGAAATGACTCGTTTTCGATTGCCGGCAGGGGGGGGAGGGGTATCTAAAAAACGAGTCATTTCCGACGGTTTTGAAGGTCAGATTCGTTCAAAGCACATCAAAAACTATAGGAAAAACATAAATTTCACCTCCAAGGGAGACGGGTGTAATACTATAAATTTACCGTAGAGTAGGCCCTTGCTCATCCACCACCTAAAAGTTAAGGGATGAAACAAAGTTTTTTTTTGTTGAGTGTAACTGTTATGGATGCTTCTCCACACATAGGTATTTGCATGGGCGGATTAGGTTTCCTGGCGCCAAGGCCATACTGATTTAACCGTCCTTCGGACACTTACGAAAGTTACTATTTAGCAATAATAGTTAAGTAAAATGCAGTCCAGTACAATGAAGTTAAGTGGTTTAGGCATTTACTCTGATATAAAAAATATCTTTATATTACGATATATTTTGCTAATCATAATATATATATATATATATATATATATATATATAATATATATAACACTGCCCAACAAATAAAAAATATTTTGCTGGTGATTTAATTCTAAGACCTGTTTCTGGATAATATTGATGTGCTGATTTCAAAAATCACCTTAGATTTTGTTCATCACATCAGGTTTTCGTGCAATGTGCAATGCAATATGCCTATTTTGGGTGATCCATGTACAATGGTCCAGTACAATGAAGTTAAGTGGTTTAGGCATTTACTCTGATATAAAAAATATCTTTATATTACGATATATTTTGCTAATCATAATATATATATATATATATATATATATATATAACCCCGCAAGGGGGTTCTAAGCTCGTGCTCTTTGTGCTCGTTTGTACGTGCTTGTTCCTGGAGGTTTCACGTGCGCCCTCCCGGCCCTAGCACCCAAGGATGATGGGGCTCGACCCTGCAGTCCTTGTCATCCTTGGTCTTTTTCCACTTCGACTGTCCCCTCCACCCTTTCTTTTTCCTCTGTCTTTCCTCTCACTTTTTTCTTTGTTTTCCGCTGAGATATGCCCTTTAAATAGAGGCGAATCGGTTCTTCCTGAACTAAAAAAAAAAAAAAAAAAAAAAAAAAAAAATATATATATATATATATAACACTGCCCAACAAATAAAAAATATTTTGCTGGTGATTTAATTCTAAGACCTGTTTCTGGATAATATTGATGTGCTGATTTCAAAAATCACTTTAGATTTTGTCCATCACATCAGGTTTTCGTGCAATGTGCAATGCAATATGCCTATTTTGGGTGATCCATGAAGGGCACTTATCAAAATTGATGATTTTTGAGACCTGTTAACAGCTGTTTTGCTGTTAAAATTTTATCTGTGGAATACGCAAATCTGTGCATTAAATCTAAAGGTCATGTACAACATATTAAAATCTTTGGTATCTGTGATTTACCCAGGTGTGAGCGTGACGTCATGATCATGGATTCATTTTTTGCTTATTTAAACACTTTTAATCACTTTATGTGTCAATATTACCATTGTATGTTAAAGTTCACACTACCTGCACAATTGTTTACTTTTCCATGCTGATTCTGAGTATGTAAAAACTTATTTTTTGAAAAGAAAAAAATTGGGCATAACCCTGCCAAAATGCGATATCTCCGTATTTGATTGCTCGAAAACCTGACGTGATTTTTGAAATCAGCACACCAAAGTTACCTAAAAACAGTGTTAGAATTAAATCAGCAAAATTGGTGTTGGGCAGTGTAATGTTTCAGACCAACAAAGACCCTAGGATCCACTTATGACTGGTCTACCTAACTGTGTTCGTAATTGTGTATTGTGCATGTCCTCCGTGGTGGCGGAGGGGACCTACAATTTTACATGGGTTTCCGAACCACAAGGAACATAAGAAATTTTCATAGTGGGCACACTAGGGGCCACGTCAGCCCATCGAGGCGGCTCCACTATGTAAAAACTGCCTGTACATTCGCAACAATTTTTACAAAACTAAATAATTATCAATTTAAAACTAATTAATTATCAATTAAAAATTAAAGATAGAATCTCTCGATCCAGGGGATCAAGTCACAATAGACTACTATCCACAAATATATTACACTCTATATCTATTTATAACCCGACATGCAAATATATCAGATCCAAAGAATTCAGTCAATTTCATTACGGTATCCATCACTACCAGTACCTTGCCAACCAAAAATAAGTCACGGTCCATATCAATTGCGGACCAAGTCACAATTTACAACCATATATTTCCATATATACACTTAGGAGGAAAAAGTGTAGGTTGGCTGTAAAGACTGTACAGTAATGTAGAAATGTGTGTGCACCCATTTTGGGTCTCCCATTTAAAGGTGTTTGTGGGGCAAGTGAAGATCATGAGTTTTTCAATACCTCACAGTACTATGGGGGGCACCGCTCGGCAGAGGAATCTCTTTAAATGGGGTGTGCAAGGACAGAGAGTATCCCCTAACCCAAGATGCTGCCTCCTTATATCCCACAGCACTTGTAAAACTATGTTTTCTTAAATTTGTTCTACATCTTGGCTTAAATAATTTCATACTATGACCTCTAGTCTGGTTATTGTGATCTTTAATGAAAAGAGAATCAAAATCTTATCTATCCACCCTTAATTACTACCTTAAACTATAACCAATCTATCAACATATGCGTCTAATCGATTTTTAAAAATGTTTATAGACATGCTACTAAATACTTCCACTGGCAAACTATTCCAGCTATTTACTATTCTATGCGTTATTTCTAGTCCTATTATATTGAGATATTTCGAAAAAGCTATCTCCATCTACGTTAGTAGTATAGCCGCAAAAGGGGAGAGTGCAGGAATGTTGCAATTTATTACGTAAGGTTGCAAAGGGGGTGGGGTGTTGCAAAGGGGTGGGTTTGTTGCAAAAGGGGAGGGTGTTGCAAAAAAAAATCCCCAAAGGGGGGATGCTCCAGGTGCAACAAGGAAAACTTGGAGGCGGCGTTATCCCCAAGAGAAAGGAGAGAAAGTCGGAGAGGTGTTCACCTGGCAGGAGCAAAGTGCATATTAAGACTTCAGCCGAGTAGGCGTTGTTTTATAGGCTCCTAATCAGCCAGTTTGCTTAGAAGGCGTAAATGGCTTGAGTTGCCAGATAGCGCCATGTATTCAGTTTGTGCTATATATTTAATTAATTAATTCTAATCGAAGACTGAGTTGCCAGATACCATTGTATACATTATTATAGACTCCTAATCAGCCAGTTGGCTTAGAAGCCGTAAATGGCTTGAGTTGCCAGATACCACTTTTTAGCATTGCCAGATACCATTGTATACATTATTATAGACTCCTAATCAGCCAGTTGGCTTAGAAGGCGTAAATGGCTTGAGTTGCCAGATAGCGCCATGTATTCAGGCTGAGTTGCGAGATACCACTTTTTAGCATTATTATGGTGAGTTGTCTCACTAAACAATTAAAAGATTTCGTGCTATGTATTCAGGCTGAGTTGCCAGATACCACTTTTTAGCATTATTATGGTGAGTTGTCTCACTAAACAATTAAAAGATTTCGTTCCATCAGATACCATTGCTCAGGTACACAGAAGGCGTAACATGATATAATTATCCAAAAGAATTAAGTAAAACAACATTGCATCAATCTGTTTATTATAAATATACAGGGTGTCCCAGAATTAACTATCTATTTCAATGAAATCGGACAAATTTTTTAAAAACACACTTTTATTTATGTTTATCATGTTTAATATGTGTTAAAAATGTATAAATTTCTAAATTTTTTTCATAATTTTATTTTCATAATTTTTTCATTATCTGGTCCAATGAAAGACCGTCTGAAGTCATAGAATGGCAAAGAGACTCTCCAAAAGTTAACGTGTGGCTTGGAATGACCAAATCCAAAATTTATGGCCCATTCTTCTTTGCGGAGGCAACTGTAACAGGTACCGTCTACCTTGATATGCTTCAGCAGTTTCTCGAACCACAGCTTCTTGATGATGGCATTCTTGATAATGTTGTGTTTCAACAAGATGGAGCACCATGTCATTATGCTCTAATTGTTCGAGAATACCTCAACAGACGCCTTCCGAATCGGTGGATTGGACGTGGAGGACCTCGACCTTGGCCTCCGCGTTCTCCTGATTTGACACCCCTGGATTTCTTTGCATGGGGTTTCATAAAAACAAAGGTTTATCGCCAAAAGATCAATGCTTCTTGTTGAAACACAACATTATCAAGAATGCCATCATCAAGAAGCTGTGGTTCGAGAAACTGCTGAAGCATATCAAGGTAGACGGTACCTGTTACAGTTGCTTTCGCAAAGAGGAATGGGCCATAAATTTTGGATTTGGTCATTCCAAGCCACACGTTAACTTTTGGAGAGTCTCTTTGCCATTCTATGACTTCAGACGGTCTTTCATTGGACTAGATAATGTAGTAATGCTTAGTTAAGAATATTAATTTCTGTTTAATTAAATAAGATAATGTTTAATGTAAATCATTTACTAATGATTATGAAATTACGAAAAAGTATGGTTGTTAGATTTAAATTGTTTAAAATGGGTAGAGTTCGTAGTCCTGAACAAGGGCCCAAAAGAGCGGACTACCCATGAGGGAGTCAGTCTTGAGGCAGGCGCGTTACGCGTAAGTTGACGAAATGTAACGTAGAATTAATTAGTTGTGTGTGTCCCTCTCCGACCTAAATTATTATAATAGAAAATTCATACTCGCATACCCCTAACTTAACTAAACCATTTTCGGAATCAATAAAGCGTTCACAAGTGTTAAAAAAGAGTATTAATATACCCCCTTCCCCCTTTGTTTTGTAACGGTCTTTCAGAGTCAGGTCTAGGCGCGGCTACCGGAAACTTTATACGATACGGCAAAAAGAGTGTAGAGAAACAAAGTGATAAATGAAAGAAAGAGCCGATAGAGAATAAATAGAGATATAGTAAAGTAGAAAGTAGCGTAAATAATGAAGAGAAAGTAAATGATAAAACGTATTCACTACATCTGGTGGCGAGCGGTGGTCTTACATCATATTTTGTGAGGCTTACCCGCGTGTCTAGTATTTCGATTAAAATTCTTCAAACCCGGTATATTAGCCAATAGCGTTAATGAATAATTTTATTTCGATTATTAAAATATCTAAATGCAAAGTTTATCCCGTTTGCAGGCAAATTTCGATTTTCATTCCTTAAAATTTCATTGTAAATATAAATTCAAGATGGCGCATCGCCTTCGCATCCTGATAGCGTCCCTGACAAACTTCGCGCCTAAAAATTTAATTTTTTTTTCCTTTCTTTTCGTGGGAGTTCGTTGGATTCTGAAATGTTCCCTTTGTTCCATTTTGCATCGTCCAGTTCCGTTACTTTTCGCAGTCTAGTGACTCAAAATTTCTTTTAGTCGCGGTACAGAGTCGGTAGGAAAATTTGTCTGACTCAATATTGCGAGTCATTATTACGTTAAATTTCGTTCATTTGGGTCGGAGAGGGCATAGTTTTCAAAATTATCGTGCTGCCTGAAGACTCAATTTTTCTTTTTTTTCGTCTCTTCCACTGTATGCCTGTTTCAGCTTACCTTTTTACTTTTTGTTTAAAATTTTTGAAATTAGTAGTAATTGTGATATAATAATAGCGATTAATATAGAAAAAATTTGTACGTAAGTAAATTGTTAGTTTAAATACAGTGATACACGTTTTATATGGTCTTTAAAAATGTTTGAGCGAAAAATTGTACCGCATTTCTAGCTATATATACATATAGAGTATATAGTAACACATTTCATGAACATGAAAAATTTTCTGGGTTTCATTAGCAGATTTTTGATTATATTTCGATTGCCTGTATATAATAATAGGATTATTTTGTTTATATAGATTTACGGGCTTTTTGCTTCGCTCGCTTCGCGCTATATAGGTTAAGTTACAGTTAATTGACAGTCGAAAGGTAATCTTAAACATATTAAATTTGTCAGATTATAAGTCGCCGTATAGGATTGTGTTAAATTTCAAAATAAACAGAATTCGTTTAACTGAAATAGAGAAATTGTGTTGTAAAATTTTCTATACGTTTTTTTTTATTTTTTATATACTCATTAATTATATACTTACTTATTAACTTATACGTATTTATTAGTTTATATATAATTATATATATTTATATACTCATAAAATTTGGTAGGTACGCTGATGATCTATTTTTTTTCCTCTAGTTTGTAACTGTGTGATGTTTTGTGGAGGTTTATGCACTGTTGGATGAATGTCTGAGGCATCTGTTCGTGGGTCATTAAAGAGGTTTCATATTTGGGGTTCCGCATAGTTTTCTTTTTTTAGCTTAAGTCCGGCATCCCGGAGTCTTTTTAGAACTGTGGTTAATCTAGTTAGGTGTTCTTTTTTAGATGAACCTGAAATGAGGACATCATCTAGAAAACAAAGTACACCCGGAATGTGACCTAGAACTTGGTCCATTGTTCTCTGAAAAATACCCGGAGCCGATGCTATTCCATAGCATAGCCTATTGTACCTGTATGGGCTCGGTACAATAGATTTTAGTACAGGAACTACCGGGGCAGCCCACTTAGCGTGTATGACTGGTTCGATAATTTATCTCTGAGCAGCCTATCAATTTCTAAATCTACCTTCTCCCGCAGTGCATGTGCAATTGAACGAGCCTTACAAAATTTTGGAGTTACATTATGGTCTACCTCAATACAGACCTGATAGTCTTTTAGTTTGCCTACTTCAGGACCAAAAAGAGAAGAAAACTCCATTCACAATGAGTCTATGTCAGATGGATATGCGAGTGTATGCACATCTGCCCAACCTTTTGGCAAAATTTTGTCAATAGGCAATTTCAAAGCATCAATCTGATCACGGCCTAGTAGAGTAGGTATTATTATAGTATTACACCCGTCTAACATCCAGCAATTATTATATGTTCATTAAGTAGATTTTGTAATTCTAAGACACTTTCCTTCTATAGCGTTTTCGTCGCAAATGCTTCATTTTCGAGATATAAACATTTTTTTGGTGTGTATCTAGTGTGTTTGTACATCGTTTGTGTGTTTGTACGTTCGTTTGTGTGTTCGTACGTTCGTTTGTGTGTTCGTTACATGTCTGCCCAATCACTGCGCTCCATCCATTTCGAATTTGAATTACTTTCGTACCGGAATGGAACACTCATTCCACTCATTCAGAAGTACATTAGGCCTGGCTCTGTGATTTATAGTGATTCCTGGGCTGCCTACAAGCCTATAAGTGATTTAGGTTAGGATAGGTTAGGTTAGGATAGATTAGGTTAGGTCAATTTTGAAGGTGAAATTTGTTTTTCCTATGGTTTTTGATGTGTTTTAAACGAATCTGACCTTCAAAACGTCGGAAATGACTCGTTTTCGATTGCCGGCTGGGGGGGGGGAGGGGGTATCTAAAAAACGAGTCATTTCCGACGGTTTTGAAGGTCAGATTCGTTCAAAGCACATCAAAAACCATAGGAAAAACATAAATTTCACCTCCAAAGGGAGACGGGTGTAATACTATAAATTTACCGTAGAGTAGGCCCTTGCTCATCCACCACTAAAAGAGTTAAGGGATGAAACAAAGTTTTTTTTGTTGAGTGTAACTGTTATGGATGCTTCTCCACACATAGGTATTTGCATGGGCGGATTTAGGTTTCCTGGCGCCAAGGGCCATACTGATTTAACCGTCCTTCGGACACTTACGAAGTTACCATTTAGCAATAAATAGTTAAGTAAAATGCAGTTCAGTACAATGAAGTTAAGTGGTTTAGGCATTTACTCTGATATAAAAAATATCTTTATATTACGATATATTTTGCTAATCATAATATATATATATAACACTGCCCAACAAATAAAAAATATTTTGCTGGTGATTTAATTCTAAGACCTGTTTCTGGATAATATTGATGTGCTGATTTCAAAAATCACCTTAGATTTTGTCCATCACATCAGGTTTTCGTGCAATGTGCAATGCAATATGCCTATTTTGGGTGATCCATGAAGGGCACTTATCAAAATTGATGATTTTTGAGACCTGTTAACAGCTGTTTTGCTGTTAAAATTTTATCTGTGGAATACGCAAATCTGTGCATTAAATCTAAAGGTCATGTACAACATATTAAAATCTTTGGTATCTGTGATTTACCCAGTTGTGAGCGTGACGTCATGATCATGGATTCATTTTTTGCTTATTTAAACACTTTTAATCACTTTATGTGTCAATATTACCATTGTATGTTAAAGTTCACTCCCTGCACAATTGTTTACTTTTCCATGCTGATTCTGAGTATGTAAAAACTTATTTTTTGAAAAGAAAAAAATTGGGCATAACCCTGCCAAAATGCGATATCTCCGTATTTGATTGCTCGAAAACCTGACGTGATTTTTGAAATCAGCACACCAAAGTTACCTAAAAACAGGTGTTAGAATTAAATCAGCAAAATTGGTGTTGGGCAGTGTAATGTTTCAGACCAACAAAGACCCTAGGATCCACTTATGACTGGTCTACCTAACTGTGTTCGTAATTGTGTATTGTGCATGTCCTCCGTGGTGGCGGAGGGGACCTACAATTTTACATGGGTTCCGAACCACAAGGAACATAAGAAATTTTCATAGTGGGCACACTAGGGGCCACGTCAGCCCATCGAGGCGGCTCCACTATGTAAAAACTGCCTGTACATTCGCAACAATTTTTACAAAACTAAATAATTATCAATTTAAAACTAATTAATTATCAATTAAAAATTAAAGATAGAATCTCTCGATCCAGGGGATCAAGTCACAATAGACTACTATCCACAAATATATTACACTCTATATCTATTTATAACCCGACATGCAAATATATCAGATCCAAAGAATTCAGTCAATTTCATTACGGTATCCATCACTACCAGTACCTTGCCAACCAAAAATAAGTCACGGTCCATATCAATTGCGGACCAAGTCACAATTTACAACCATATATATTTCCATATATACACTTAGGAGGAAAAGTGTAGGTGTGGCTGTAAAGACTGTACAGTAATGTAGAAATGTGTGTGCACCCATTTTGGGTCTCCCATTTAAAGGTGTTTGTGGGGCAAGTGAAGATCATGAGTTTTTCAATACCTCACAGTACTATGGGGGGGCACCGCTCGGCAGAGGAATCTCTTTAAATGGGGTGTGCAAGGACAGAGAGTATCCCCTAACCCAAGATGCTGCCTCCTTATATCCCACAGCACTTGTAAAACTATGTTTTCTTAAATTTGTTCTACATCTTGGCTTAAATAATTTCATACTATGACCTCTAGTCTGGTTATTGTGATCTTTAATGAAAAGAGAATCAAAATCTATCTTATCCACCCTTAATTTTACTACCTTAAACTATAACCAATCTATCAACATATGCGTCTAATCGATTTTTAAAAATGTTTATAGACATGCTACTAATTACTTCCACTGGCAAACTATTCCAGCTATTTACTATTCTATGCGTTATTTCTAGTCCTATTATATTGAGATATTTCGAAAAAGCTATCTCCATCTACGTTAGTAGTATAGCCGCAAAAGGGGAGAGTGCAGGAATGTTGCAATTTATTACGTAATGTTGCAAAGGGGGTGGGGTGTTGCAAAGGGGTGGGGGTTGTTGCAAAAGGGGAGGGGTGTTGCAAAAAAAAATCCCCAAAGGGGGGATGCTCCAGGTGCAACAAGGAAAACTTGGAGGCGGCGTTATCCCCCAAGAGAAAGGAGAGAAAGTCGGAGAGGTGTTCACCTGGCAGGAGCAAAGTGCATATTAAGACTTCAGCCGAGTAGGCGTTGTTTTATAGGCTCCTAATCAGCCAGTTTGCTTAGAAGGCGTAAATGGCTTGAGTTGCCAGATAGCGCCATGTATTCAGTTTGTGCTATATATTTAATTAATTAATTCTAATCGAAGACTGAGTTGCCAGATACCATTGTATACATTATTATAGACTCCTAATCAGCCAGTTGGCTTAGAAGCCGTAAATGGCTTGAGTTGCCAGATACCACTTTTTAGCATTGCCAGATACCATTGTATACATTATTATAGACTCCTAATCAGCCAGTTGGCTTAGAAGGCGTAAATGGCTTGAGTTGCCAGATAGCGCCATGTATTCAGGCTGAGTTGCGAGATACCACTTTTTAGCATTATTATGGTGAGTTGTCTCACTAAACAATTAAAAGATTTCGTGCTATGTATTCAGGCTGAGTTGCCAGATACCACTTTTTAGCATTATTATGGTGAGTTGTCTCACTAAACAATTAAAAGATTTCGTTCCATCAGATACCATTGCTCAGGTACACAGAAGGCGTAACATGATATAATTATCCAAAAGAATTAAGTAAAACAACATTGCATCAATCTGTTTATTATAAATATACAGGGTGTCCCAGAATTAACTATCTATTTCAATGAAATCGGACAAATTTTTTAAAAACACACTTTTATTTATGTTTATCATGTTTAATATGTGTTAAAAATGTATAAATTTCTAAATTTTTTTCATAATTTTATTTTCATAATTTTTTCATTATCTGGTCCAATGAAAGACCGTCTGAAGTCATAGAATGGCAAAGAGACTCTCCAAAAGTTAACGTGTGGCTTGGAATGACCAAATCCAAAATTTATGGCCCATTCTTCTTTGCGGAGGCAACTGTAACAGGTACCGTCTACCTTGATATGCTTCAGCAGTTTCTCGAACCACAGCTTCTTGATGATGGCATTCTTGATAATGTTGTGTTTCAACAAGATGGAGCACCATGTCATTATGCTCTAATTGTTCGAGAATACCTCAACAGACGCCTTCCGAATCGGTGGATTGGACGTGGAGGACCTCGACCTGGCCTCCGCGTTCTCCGGATTTGACACCCCTGGTTTCTTTGCATGGGGTTTCATAAAAACAAAGGTTTATCGCCAAAAGATCAATGCTTCTTGTTGAAACACAACATTATCAAGAATGCCATCATCAAGAAGCTGTGGTTCGAGAAACTGCTGAAGCATATCAAGGTAGACGGTACCTGTTACAGTTGCTTTCGCAAAGAGGAATGGGCCATAAATTTGGATTTGGTCATTCCAAGCCACACGTTAACTTTTGGAGAGTCTCTTTGCCATTCTATGACTTCAGACGGTCTTTCATTGGACTAGATAATGTAGTAATGCTTAGTTAAGAATATTAATTTCTGTTTAATTAAATAAGATAATGTTTAATGTAAATCATTTACTAATGATTATGAAATTACGAAAAAGTATGGTTGTTAGATTTAAATTGTTTAAAATGGGTAGAGTTCGTAGTCCTGAACAAGGGCCCAAAAGAGCGGACTACCCATGAGGGAGTCAGTCTTGAGGCAGGCGCGTTACGCGTAAGTTGACGAAATGTAACGTAGAATTAATTAGTTGTGTGTGTCCCTCTCCGACCTAAATTATTATAATAGAAATTCATACTCGCATACCCCTAACTTAACTAAACCATTTTCGGAATCAATAAAGCGTTCACAAGTGTTAAAAAAGAGTATTAATATACCCCCTTCCCCCTTTGTTTTGTAACGGTCTTTCAGAGTCAGGTCTAGGCGCGGCTACCGGAAACTTTATACGATACGGCAAAAAGAGTGTAGAGAAACAAAGTGATAAATGAAAGAAAGAGCCGATAGAGAATAAATAGAGATATAGTAAAGTAGAAAGTAGCGTAAATAATGAAGAGAAAGTAAATGATAAAACGTATTCACTACATCTGGTGGCGAGCGGTGGTCTTACATCATATTTTGTGAGGCTTACCCGCGTGTCTAGTATTTCGATTAAAATTCTTCAAACCCGGTATATTAGCCAATAGCGTTAATGAATAATTTTATTTCGATTATTAAAATATCTAAATGCAAAGTTTATCCCGTTTGCAGGCAAATTTCGATTTTCATTCCTTAAAATTTCATTGTAAATATAAATTCAAGATGGCGCATCGCCTTCGCATCCTGATAGCGTCCCTGACAAACTTCGCGCCTAAAAATTTAATTTTTTTTTCCTTTCTTTTCGTGGGAGTTCGTTGGATTCTGAAATGTTCCCTTTGTTCCATTTTGCATCGTCCAGTTCCGTTACTTTTCGCAGTCTAGTGACTCAAAATTTCTTTTAGTCGCGGTACAGAGTCGGTAGGAAAATTTGTCTGACTCAATATTGCGAGTCATTATTACGTTAAATTTCGTTCATTTGGGTCGGAGAGGGCATAGTTTTCAAAATTATCGTGCTGCCTGAAGACTCAATTTTTCTTTTTTTTCGTCTCTTCCACTGTATGCCTGTTTCAGCTTACCTTTTTACTTTTTGTTTAAAATTTTTGAAATTAGTAGTAATTGTGATATAATAATAGCGATTAATATAGAAAAAATTTGTACGTAAGTAAATTGTTAGTTTAAATACAGTGATACACGTTTTATATGGTCTTTAAAAATGTTTGAGCGAAAAATTGTACCGCATTTCTAGCTATATATACATATAGAGATATAGTAACACATTTCATGAACATGAAAAATTTTCTGGGTTTCATTAGCAGATTTTTGATTATATTTCGATTGCCTGTATATAATAATAGGATTATTTTGTTTATATAGATTTACGGGCTTTTTGCTTCGCTCGCTTCGCGCTATATAGGTTAAGTTACAGTTAATTGACAGTCGAAAGGTAATCTTAAACATATTAAATTTGTCAGATTATAAGTCGCCGTATAGGATTGTGTTAAATTTCAAAATAAACAGAATTCGTTTAACTGAAATAGAGAAATTGTGTTGTAAAATTTTCTATACGTTTTTTTTGTATTTTTTATATACTCATTAATTATATACTTACTTATTAACTTATACGTATTTATTAGTTATATATATAATTATATATATTTATATACTCATAAAATTTGGTAGGTACGCTGATGATCTATTTTTTTTCCTCTAGTTTGTAACTGTGTGATGTTTTGTGGAGGTTTATGCACTGTTGGATGAATGTCTGAGGCATCTGTTCGTGGGTCATTAAAGAGGTTTCATATTTGGGGTTCCGCATAGTTTTCTTTTTTTAGCTTAAGTCCGGCATCCCGGAGTCTTTTTAGAACTGTGGTTAATCTAGTTAGGTGTTCTTTTTTAGATGAACCTGAAATGAGGACATCATCTAGAAAACAAAGTACACCCGGAATGTGACCTAGAACTTGGTCCATTGTTCTCTGAAAAATACCCGGAGCCGATGCTATTCCATAGCATAGCCTATTGTACCTGTATGGGCTCGGTACAATAGATTTTAGTACAGGAACTACCGGGGCAGCCCACTTAGCGTGTATGACTGGTTCGATAATTTATCTCTGAGCAGCCTATCAATTTCTAAATCTACCTTCTCCCGCAGTGCATGTGCAATTGAACGAGCCTTACAAAATTTTGGAGTTACATTATGGTCTACCTCAATACAGACCTGATAGTCTTTTAGTTTGCCTACTTCAGGACCAAAAAGAGAAGAAAACTCCATTCACAATGAGTCTATGTCAGATGGATATGCGAGTGTATGCACATCTGCCCAACCTTTTGGCAAAATTTTGTCAATAGGCAATTTCAAAGCATCAATCTGATCACGGCCTAGTAGAGTAGGTATTATTATAGTATTACACCCGTCTAACATCCAGCAATTATTATATGTTCATTAAGTAGATTTTGTAATTCTAAGACACTTTCCTTCTATAGCGTTTTCGTCGCAAATGCTTCATTTTCGAGATATAAACATTTTTTTGGTGTGTATCTAGTGTGTTTGTACTTCGTTTGTGTGTTTGTACGTTCGTTTGTGTGTTCGTACGTTCGTTTGTGTGTTCGTTACATGTCTGCCCAATCACTGCGCTCCATCCATTTCGAATTTGAATTACTTTCGTACCGGAATGGAACACTCATTCCACTCATTCAGAAGTACATTAGGCCTGGCTCTGTGATTTATAGTGATTCCTGGCTGCTGCCTACAAGCCTATAAGTGATTTAGGTTAGGATAGGTTAGGTTAGGAGATAGATTAGGTTAGGTCAATTTTGAAGGTGAAATTTGTTTTTCCTATGGTTTTTGATGTGTTTTAAACGAATCTGACCTTCAAAACTGTCGGAAATGACTCGTTTTCGATTGCCGGCTGGGGGGGGGGGGGGGGTATCTAAAAAACGAGTCATTTCCGACGGTTTTGAAGGTCAGATTCGTTCAAAGCACATCAAAAACCATAGGAAAAACATAAATTTCACCTCCAAAGGGAGACGGGTGTAATACTATAAATTTACCGTAGAGTAGGCCCTTGCTCATCCACCACTAAAAGAGTTAAGGGATGAAACAAAGTTTTTTTTGTTGAGTGTAACTGTTATGGATGCTTCTCCACACATAGGTATTTGCATGGGCGGATTTAGGTTTCCTGGCGCCAAGGGCCATACTGATTTAACCGTCCTTCGGACACTTACGAAGTTACCATTTAGCAATAAATAGTTAAGTAAAATGCAGTCCAGTACAATGAAGTTAAGTGGTTTAGGCATTTACTCTGATATAAAAAATCTTTATATTACGATATATTTTGCTAATCATATAATATATATATATATATATATACTGCCCAACAAATAAAAAATATTTTGCTGGTGATTTAATTCTAAGACCTGTTTCTGGATAATATTGATGTGCTGATTTCAAAAATCACCTTAGATTTTGTCCATCACATCAGGTTTTCGTGCAATGTGCAATGCAATATGCCTATTTTGGGTGATCCATGAAGGGCACTTATCAAAATTGATGATTTTTGAGACCTGTTAACAGCTGTTTTGCTGTTAAAATTTTATCTGTGGAATACGCAAATCTGTGCATTAAATCTAAAGGTCATGTACAACATATTAAAATCTTTGGTATCTGTGATTTACCCAGTTGTGAGCGTGACGTCATGATCATGGATTCATTTTTTGCTTATTTAAACACTTTTAATCACTTTATGTGTCAATATTACCATTGTATGTTAAAGTTCACTCCTGCACAATTGTTTACTTTTCCATGCTGATTCTGAGTATGTAAAAACTTATTTTTTGAAAAGAAAAAATTGGGCATAACCCTGCCAAAATGCGATATCTCCGTATTTGATTGCTCGAAAACCTGACGTGATTTTTGAAATCAGCACACCAAAGTTACCTAAAAACAGGTGTTAGAATTAAATCAGCAAAATTGGTGTTGGGGCAGTGTAATGTTTCAGACAACAAAGACCCTAGGATCCACTTATGACTGGTCTAGCCTAACTGTGTTCGTAATTGTGTATTGTGCATGTCTCCTGGTGGCGGAGGGGACCTACAATTTTACATGGGTTCCGAACCACAAGGAACATAAGAAATTTTCATAGTGGGCACACTAGGGCCACGTCAGCCCATCGAGGCGGCTCCACTATGTAAAAACTGCCTGTACATTCGCAACAATTTTTACAAAACTAAATAATTATCAATTTAAAAACTAATTAATTATCAATTAAAAATTAAAGATAGAATCTCTCGATCCAGGGGATCAAGTCACAATAGACTACTATCCACAAATATATTACACTCTATATCTATTTATAACCCGACATGCAAATATATCAGATCCAAAGAATTCAGTCAATTTCATTACGGTATCCATCACTACCAGTACCTTGCCAACCAAAAATAAGTCACGGTCCATATCAATTGCGGACCAAGTCACAATTTACAACCATATATATTTCCATATATACACTTAGGAGGAAAAGTGTAGGTGTGGCTGTAAAGACTGTACAGTAATGTAGAAATGTGTGTGCACCCATTTTGGGTCTCCCATTTAAAGGTGTTTGTGGGGCAAGTGAAGATCATGAGTTTTTCAATACCTCACAGTACTATGGGGGGGCACCGCTCGGCAGAGGAATCTCTTTAAATGGGGTGTGCAAGGACAGAGAGTATCCCCTAACCCAAGATGCTGCCTCCTTATATCCCACAGCACTTGTAAAACTATGTTTTCTTAAATTTGTTCTACATCTTGGCTTAAATAATTTCATACTATGACCTCTAGTCTGGTTATTGTGATCTTTAATGAAAAGAGAATCAAAATCTATCTTATCCACCCTTAATTTTACTACCTTAAACTATAACCAATCTATCAACATATGCGTCTAATCGATTTTTAAAAATGTTTATAGACATGCTACTAATTACTTCCACTGGCAAACTATTCCAGCTATTTACTATTCTATGCGTTATTTCTAGTCCTATTATATTGAGATATTTCGAAAAAGCTATCTCCATCTACGTTAGTAGTATAGCCGCAAAAGGGGAGAGTGCAGGAATGTTGCAATTTATTACGTAATGTTGCAAAGGGGGTGGGGTGTTGCAAAGGGGTGGGGTTGTTGCAAAAGGGGAGGGGTGTTGCAAAAAAAAATCCCCAAAGGGGGATGCTCCAGGTGCAACAAGGAAAACTTGGAGGCGGCGTTATCCCCCAAGAGAAAGGAGAGAAAGTCGGAGAGGTGTTCACCTGGCAGGAGCAAAGTGCATATTAAGACTTCAGCCGAGTAGGCGTTGTTTTATAGGCTCCTAATCAGCCAGTTTGCTTAGAAGGCGTAAATGGCTTGAGTTGCCAGATAGCGCCATGTATTCAGTTTGTGCTATATATTTAATTAATTAATTCTAATCGAAGACTGAGTTGCCAGATACCATTGTATACATTATTATAGACTCCTAATCAGCCAGTTGGCTTAGAAGCCGTAAATGGCTTGAGTTGCCAGATACCACTTTTTAGCATTGCCAGATACCATTGTATACATTATTATAGACTCCTAATCAGCCAGTTGGCTTAGAAGGCGTAAATGGCTTGAGTTGCCAGATAGCGCCATGTATTCAGGCTGAGTTGCGAGATACCACTTTTTAGCATTATTATGGTGAGTTGTCTCACTAAACAATTAAAAGATTTCGTGCTATGTATTCAGGCTGAGTTGCCAGATACCACTTTTTAGCATTATTATGGTGAGTTGTCTCACTAAACAATTAAAAGATTTCGTTCCATCAGATACCATTGCTCAGGTACACAGAAGGCGTAACATGATATAATTATCCAAAAGAATTAAGTAAAACAACATTGCATCAATCTGTTTATTATAAATATACAGGGTGTCCCAGAATTAACTATCTATTTCAATGAAATCGGACAAATTTTTTAAAAACACACTTTTATTTATGTTTATCATGTTTAATATGTGTTAAAAATGTATAAATTTCTAAATTTTTTTCATAATTTTATTTTCATAATTTTTTCATTATCTGGTCCAATGAAAGACCGTCTGAAGTCATAGAATGGCAAAGAGACTCTCCAAAAGTTAACGTGTGGCTTGGAATGACCAAATCCAAAATTTATGGCCCATCTTCTTTGCGGAGGCAACTGTAACAGGTACCGTCTACCTTGATATGCTTCAGCAGTTTCTCGAACCACAGCTTCTTGATGATGGCATTCTTGATAATGTTGTGTTTCAACAAGATGGAGCACCATGTCATTATGCTCTAATTGTTCGAGAATACCTCAACAGACGCCTTCCGAATCGGTGGATTGGACGTGGAGGACCTCGACCTTGGCCTCCGCGTTCTCCGGATTTGACACCCCTGGATTTCTTTGCATGGGGTTTCATAAAAACAAAGGTTTATCGCCAAAAGATCAATGCTTCTTGTTGAAACACAACATTATCAAGAATGCCATCATCAAGAAGCTGTGGTTCGAGAAACTGCTGAAGCATATCAAGGTAGACGGTACCTGTTACAGTTGCTTTCGCAAAGAGGAATGGGCCATAAATTTTGGATTTGGTCATTCCAAGCCACACGTTAACTTTTGGAGAGTCTCTTTGCCATTCTATGACTTCAGACGGTCTTTCATTGGACTAGATAATGTAGTAATGCTTAGTTAAGAATATTAATTTCTGTTTAATTAAATAAGATAATGTTTAATGTAAATCATTTACTAATGATTATGAAATTACGAAAAAGTATGGTTGTTAGATTTAAATTGTTTAAAATGGGTAGAGTTCGTAGTCCTGAACAAGGGCCCAAAAGAGCGGACTACCCATGAGGGAGTCAGTCTTGAGGCAGGCGCGTTACGCGTAAGTTGACGAAATGTAACGTAGAATTAATTAGTTGTGTGTGTCCCTCTCCGACCTAAATTATTATAATAGAAAATTCATACTCGCATACCCCTAACTTAACTAAACCATTTTCGGAATCAATAAAGCGTTCACAAGTGTTAAAAAAGAGTATTAATATACCCCCTTCCCCCTTTGTTTTGTAACGGTCTTTCAGAGTCAGGTCTAGGCGCGGCTACCGGAAACTTTATACGATACGGCAAAAAGAGTGTAGAGAAACAAAGTGATAAATGAAAGAAAGAGCCGATAGAGAATAAATAGAGATATAGTAAAGTAGAAAGTAGCGTAAATAATGAAGAGAAAGTAAATGATAAAACGTATTCACTACATCTGGTGGCGAGCGGTGGTCTTACATCATATTTTGTGAGGCTTACCCGCGTGTCTAGTATTTCGATTAAAATTCTTCAAACCCGGTATATTAGCCAATAGCGTTAATGAATAATTTTATTTCGATTATTAAAATATCTAAATGCAAAGTTTATCCCGTTTGCAGGCAAATTTCGATTTTCATTCCTTAAAATTTCATTGTAAATATAAATTCAAGATGGCGCATCGCCTTCGCATCCTGATAGCGTCCCTGACAAACTTCGCGCCTAAAAATTTAATTTTTTTTCCTTTCTTTTCGTGGGAGTTCGTTGGATTCTGAAATGTTCCCTTTGTTCCATTTTGCATCGTCCAGTTCCGTTACTTTTCGCAGTCTAGTGACTCAAAATTTCTTTTAGTCGCGGTACAGAGTCGGTAGGAAAATTTGTCTGACTCAATATTGCGAGTCATTATTACGTTAAATTTCGTTCATTTGGGTCGGAGAGGGCATAGTTTTCAAAATTATCGTGCTGCCTGAAGACTCAATTTTTCTTTTTTTTCGTCTCTTCCACTGTATGCCTGTTTCAGCTTACCTTTTTACTTTTTGTTTAAAATTTTTGAAATTAGTAGTAATTGTGATATAATAATAGCGATTAATATAGAAAAAATTTGTACGTAAGTAAATTGTTAGTTTAAATACAGTGATACACGTTTTATATGGTCTTTAAAAATGTTTGAGCGAAAAATTGTACCGCATTTCTAGCTATATATACATATAGAGAATATAGTAACACATTTCATGAACATGAAAATTTTTTTGGGTTTCATTAGCAGATTTTTGATTATATTTCGATTGCCTGTATATAATAATAGGATTATTTTGTTTATATAGATTTACGGGCTTTTTGCTTCGCTCGCTTCGCGCTATATAGGTTAAGTTACAGTTAATTGACAGTCGAAAGGTAATCTTAAACATATTAAATTTGTCAGATTATAAGTCGCCGTATAGGATTGTGTTAAATTTCAAAATAAACAGAATTCGTTTAACTGAAATAGAGAAATTGTGTTGTAAAATTTTCTATACGTTTTTTTTTATTTTTTATATACTCATTAATTATATACTTACTTATTAACTTATACGTATTTATTAGTTATATATATATATATATATTTATATACTCATAAAATTTGGTAGGTACGCTGATGATCTATTTTTTTTCCTCTAGTTTGTAACTGTGTGATGTTTTGTGGAGGTTTATGCACTGTTGGATGAATGTCTGAGGCATCTGTTCGTGGGTCATTAAAGAGGTTTCATATTTGGGGTTCCGCATAGTTTTCTTTTTTAGCTTAAGTCCGGCATCCCGGAGTCTTTTTAGAACTGTGGTTAATCTAGTTAGGTGTTCTTTTTTAGATGAACCTGAAATGAGGACATCATCTAGAAAACAAAGTACACCCGGAATGTGACCTAGAACTTGGTCCATTGTTCTCTGAAAAATACCCGGAGCCGATGCTATTCCATAGCATAGCCTATTGTACCTGTATGGGCTCGGTACAATAGATTTTAGTACAGGAACTACCGGGGCAGCCCACTTAGCGTGTATGACTGGTTCGATAATTTATCTCTGAGCAGCCTATCAATTTCTAAATCTACCTTCTCCCGCAGTGCATGTGCAATTGAACGAGCCTTACAAAATTTTGGAGTTACATTATGGTCTACCTCAATACAGACCTGATAGTCTTTTAGTTTGCCTACTTCAGGACCAAAAAGAGAAGAAAACTCCATTCACAATGAGTCTATGTCAGATGGATATGCGAGTGTATGCACATCTGCCCAACCTTTTGGCAAAATTTTGTCAATAGGCAATTTCAAAGCATCAATCTGATCACGGCCTAGTAGAGTAGGTATTATTATAGTATTACACCCGTCTAACATCCAGCAATTATTATATGTTCATTAAGTAGATTTTGTAATTCTAAGACACTTTCCTTCTATAGCGTTTTCGTCGCAAATGCTTCATTTTCGAGATATAAACATTTTTTTGGTGTATCTAGTGTGTTGTACATCGTTTGTGTGTTTGTACGTTCGTTGTGTGTTCGTACGTTCGTTTGTGTGTTCGTTACATGTCTGCCCAATCACTGCGCTCCATCCATTTCGAATTTGAATTACTTTCGTACCGGAATGGAACACTCATTCCACTCATTCAGAAGTACATTAGGCCTGGCTCTGTGATTTATAGTGATTCCTGGGCTGCCTACAAGCCTATAAGTGATTTAGGTTAGGATAGGTTAGGTTAGGATAGATTAGGTTAGGTCAATTTTGAAGGTGAAATTTGTTTTTCCTATGGTTTTTGATGTGTTTTAAACGAATCTGACCTTCAAAACCGTCGGAAATGACTCGTTTTCGATTGCCGGCTGGGGGGGGGGGGGTATCTAAAAAACGAGTCATTTCCGACGGTTTTGAAGGTCAGATTCGTTCAAAGCACATCAAAAACCATAGGAAAAACATAAATTTCACCTCCAAAGGGAGACGGGTGTAATACTATAAATTTACCGTAGAGTAGGCCCTTGCTCATCCACCACTAAAAGAGTTAAGGGATGAAACAAAGTTTTTTTTGTTGAGTGTAACTGTTATGGATGCTTCTCCACACATAGGTATTTGCATGGGCGGATTTAGGTTTCCTGGCGCCAAGGGCCATACTGATTTAACCGTCCTTCGGACACTTACGAAGTTACCATTTAGCAATAAATAGTTAAGTAAAATGCAGTCCAGTACAATGAAGTTAAGTGGTTTAGGCATTTACTCTGATATAAAAAATATCTTTATATACGATATATTTGCTAATCATAATATATATATATAACACTGCCCAACAAATAAAAAATATTTTGCTGGTGATTTAATTCTAAGACCTGTTTCTGGATAATATTGATGTGCTGATTTCAAAAATCACCTTAGATTTTGTCCATCACATCAGGTTTTCGTGCAATGTGCAATGCAATATGCCTATTTTGGGTGATCCATGAAGGGCACTTATCAAAATTGATGATTTTTGAGACCTGTTAACAGCTTTTGCTGTTAAAATTTTATCTGTGGAATACGCAAATCTGTGCATTAAATCTAAAGGTCATGTACAACATATTAAAATCTTTGGTATCTGTGATTTACCCAGGTGTGAGCGTGACGTCATGATCATGGATTCATTTTTGCTTATTTAAACACTTTAATCACTTTATGTGTCAATATTACCATTGTATGTTAAAGTTCACTACCTGCACAATTGTTTACTTTCCATGCTGATTCTGAGTATGTAAAAACTTATTTTTTGAAAAGAAAAAAATTGGGCATAACCCTGCCAAAATGCGATATCTCCGTATTGATTGCTCGAAAACCTGACGTGATTTTTGAAATCAGCACACCAAAGTTACCTAAAAACAGGTGTTAGAATTAAATCAGCAAAATTGGTGTTGGGCAGTGTAATGTTTCAGACCAACAAAGACCCTAGGATCCACTTATGACTGGTCTACCTAACTGTGTTCGTAATTGTGTATTGTGCATGTCCTCCGTGGTGGCGGAGGGGACCTACAATTTTACATGGGTTCCGAACCACAAGGAACATAAGAAATTTTCATAGTGGGCACACTAGGGGCCACGTCAGCCCATCGAGGCGGCTCCACTATGTAAAAACTGCCTGTACATTCGCAACAATTTTTACAAAACTAAATAATTATCAATTTAAAACTAATTAATTATCAATTAAAAATTAAAGATAGAATCTCTCGATCCAGGGGATCAAGTCACAATAGACTACTATCCACAAATATATTACACTCTATATCTATTTATAACCCGACATGCAAATATATCAGATCCAAAGAATTCAGTCAATTTCATTACGGTATCCATCACTACCAGTACCTTGCCAACCAAAAATAAGTCACGGTCCATATCAATTGCGGACCAAGTCACAATTTACAACCATATATATTTCCATATATACACTTAGGAGGAAAAGTGTAGGTGTGGCTGTAAAGACTGTACAGTAATGTAGAAATGTGTGTGCACCCATTTTGGGTCTCCCATTTAAAGGTGTTTGTGGGGCAAGTGAAGATCATGAGTTTTTCAATACCTCACAGTACTATGGGGGGGCACCGCTCGGCAGAGGAATCTCTTTAAATGGGGTGTGCAAGGACAGAGAGTATCCCCTAACCCAAGATGCTGCCTCCTTATATCCCACAGCACTTGTAAAACTATGTTTTCTTAAATTTGTTCTACATCTTGGCTTAAATAATTTCATACTATGACCTCTAGTCTGGTTATTGTGATCTTTAATGAAAAGAGAATCAAAATCTATCTTATCCACCCTTAATTTTACTACCTTAAACTATAACCAATCTATCAACATATGCGTCTAATCGATTTTTAAAAATGTTTATAGACATGCTACTAATTACTTCCACTGGCAAACTATTCCAGCTATTTACTATTCTATGCGTTATTTCTAGTCCTATTATATTGAGATATTTCGAAAAAGCTATCTCCATCTACGTTAGTAGTATAGCCGCAAAAGGGGAGAGTGCAGGAATGTTGCAATTTATTACGTAATGTTGCAAAGGGGGGGGTGTTGCAAAGGGGTGGGGGTTGTTGCAAAAGGGGAGGGGTGTTGCAAAAAAAAAATCCCCAAAGGGGGGATGCTCCAGGTGCAACAAGGAAAACTTGGAGGCGGCGTTATCCCCCAAGAGAAAGGAGAGAAAGTCGGAGAGGTGTTCACCTGGCAGGAGCAAAGTGCATATTAAGACTTCAGCCGAGTAGGCGTTGTTTTATAGGCTCCTAATCAGCCAGTTTGCTTAGAAGGCGTAAATGGCTTGAGTTGCCAGATAGCGCCATGTATTCAGTTTGTGCTATATATTTAATTAATTAATTCTAATCGAAGACTGAGTTGCCAGATACCATTGTATACATTATTATAGACTCCTAATCAGCCAGTTGGCTTAGAAGCCGTAAATGGCTTGAGTTGCCAGATACCACTTTTTAGCATTGCCAGATACCATTGTATACATTATTATAGACTCCTAATCAGCCAGTTGGCTTAGAAGGCGTAAATGGCTTGAGTTGCCAGATAGCGCCATGTATTCAGGCTGAGTTGCGAGATACCACTTTTTAGCATTATTATGGTGAGTTGTCTCACTAAACAATTAAAAGATTTCGTGCTATGTATTCAGGCTGAGTTGCCAGATACCACTTTTTAGCATTATTATGGTGAGTTGTCTCACTAAACAATTAAAAGATTTCGTTCCATCAGATACCATTGCTCAGGTACACAGAAGGCGTAACATGATATAATTATCCAAAAGAATTAAGTAAAACAACATTGCATCAATCTGTTTATTATAAATATACAGGGTGTCCCAGAATTAACTATCTATTTCAATGAAATCGGACAAATTTTTTAAAAACACACTTTTATTTATGTTTATCATGTTTAATATGTGTTAAAAATGTATAAATTTCTAAATTTTTTTCATAATTTTATTTTCATAATTTTTTCATTATCTGGTCCAATGAAAGACCGTCTGAAGTCATAGAATGGCAAAGAGACTCTCCAAAAGTTAACGTGTGGCTTGGAATGACCAAATCCAAAATTTATGGCCCATTCTTCTTTGCGGAGGCAACTGTAACAGGTACCGTCTACCTTGATATGCTTCAGCAGTTTCTCGAACCACAGCTTCTTGATGATGGCATTCTTGATAATGTTGTGTTTCAACAAGATGGAGCACCATGTCATTATGCTCTAATTGTTCGAGAATACCTCAACAGACGCCTTCCGAATCGGTGGATTGGACGTGGAGGACCTCGACCTTGGCCTCCGCGTTCTCCGGATTTGACACCCCTGGATTTCTTTGCATGGGGTTTCATAAAAACAAAGGTTTATCGCCAAAAGATCAATGCTTCTTGTTGAAACACAACATTATCAAGAATGCCATCATCAAGAAGCTGTGGTTCGAGAAACTGCTGAAGCATATCAAGGTAGACGGTACCTGTTACAGTTGCTTTCGCAAAGAGGAATGGGCCATAAATTTTGGATTTGGTCATTCCAAGCCACACGTTAACTTTTGGAGAGTCTCTTTGCCATTCTATGACTTCAGACGGTCTTTCATTGGACTAGATAATGTAGTAATGCTTAGTTAAGAATATTAATTTCTGTTTAATTAAATAAGATAATGTTTAATGTAAATCATTTACTAATGATTATGAAATTACGAAAAAGTATGGTTGTTAGATTTAAATTGTTTAAAATGGGTAGAGTTCGTAGTCCTGAACAAGGGCCCAAAAGAGCGGACTACCCATGAGGGAGTCAGTCTTGAGGCAGGCGCGTTACGCGTAAGTTGACGAAATGTAACGTAGAATTAATTAGTTGTGTGTGTCCCTCTCCGACCTAAATTATTATAATAGAAAATTCATACTCGCATACCCCTAACTTAACTAAACCATTTTCGGAATCAATAAAGCGTTCACAAGTGTTAAAAAAGAGTATTAATATACCCCCTTCCCCCTTTGTTTTGTAACGGTCTTTCAGAGTCAGGTCTAGGCGCGGCTACCGGAAACTTTATACGATACGGCAAAAAGAGTGTAGAGAAACAAAGTGATAAATGAAAGAAAGAGCCGATAGAGAATAAATAGAGATATAGTAAAGTAGAAAGTAGCGTAAATAATGAAGAGAAAGTAAATGATAAAACGTATTCACTACATCTGGTGGCGAGCGGTGGTCTTACATCATATTTTGTGAGGCTTACCCGCGTGTCTAGTATTTCGATTAAAATTCTTCAAACCCGGTATATTAGCCAATAGCGTTAATGAATAATTTTATTTCGATTATTAAAATATCTAAATGCAAAGTTTATCCCGTTTGCAGGCAAATTTCGATTTTCATTCCTTAAAATTTCATTGTAAATATAAATTCAAGATGGCGCATCGCCTTCGCATCCTGATAGCGTCCCTGACAAACTTCGCGCCTAAAAATTTAATTTTTTTTTCCTTTCTTTTCGTGGGAGTTCGTTGGATTCTGAAATGTTCCCTTTGTTCCATTTTGCATCGTCCAGTTCCGTTACTTTTCGCAGTCTAGTGACTCAAAATTTCTTTTAGTCGCGGTACAGAGTCGGTAGGAAAATTTGTCTGACTCAATATTGCGAGTCATTATTACGTTAAATTTCGTTCATTTGGGTCGGAGAGGGCATAGTTTTCAAAATTATCGTGCTGCCTGAAGACTCAATTTTTCTTTTTTTTCGTCTCTTCCACTGTATGCCTGTTTCAGCTTACCTTTTTACTTTTTGTTTAAAATTTTTGAAATTAGTAGTAATTGTGATATAATAATAGCGATTAATATAGAAAAAATTTGTACGTAAGTAAATTGTTAGTTTAAATACAGTGATACACGTTTTATATGGTCTTTAAAAATGTTTGAGCGAAAAATTGTACCGCATTTCTAGCTATATATACATATAGATATAGTAACACATTTCATGAACATGAAAATTTTTGGGTTTCATTAGCAGATTTTTGATTATATTTCGATTGCCTGTATATAATATAGGATTATTTTGTTTATATAGATTTACGGGCTTTTTGCTTCGCTCGCTTCGCGCTATATAGGTTAAGTTACAGTTAATTGACAGTCGAAAGGTAATCTTAAACATATTAAATTTGTCAGATTATAAGTCGCCGTATAGGATTGTGTTAAATTTCAAAATAAACAGAATTCGTTTAACTGAAATAGAGAAATTGTGTTGTAAAATTTTCTATACGTTTTTTTTTATTTTTTATATACTCATTAATTATATACTTACTTATTAACTTATACGTATTTATTAGTTATATATATAATTATATATATTTATATACTCATAAAATTTGGTAGGTACGCTGATGATCTATTTTTTTTCCTCTAGTTTGTAACTGTGTGATGTTTTGTGAGGTTTATGCACTGTTGGATGAATGTCTGAGGCATCTGTTCGTGGGTCATTAAAGAGGTTTCATATTTGGGGTTCCGCATAGTTTTCTTTTTTTAGCTTAAGTCCGGCATCCCGGAGTCTTTTTAGAACTGTGGTTAATCTAGTTAGGTGTTCTTTTTTAGATGAACCTGAAATGAGGACATCATCTAGAAAACAAAGTACACCCGGAATGTGACCTAGAACTTGGTCCATTGTTCTCTGAAAAATACCCGGAGCCGATGCTATTCCATAGCATAGCCTATTGTACCTGTATGGGCTCGGTACAATAGATTTTAGTACAGGAACTACCGGGGCAGCCCACTTAGCGTGTATGACTGGTTCGATAATTTATCTCTGAGCAGCCTATCAATTTCTAAATCTACCTTCTCCCGCAGTGCATGTGCAATTGAACGAGCCTTACAAAATTTTGGAGTTACATTATGGTCTACCTCAATACAGACCTGATAGTCTTTTAGTTTGCCTACTTCAGGACCAAAAAGAGAAGAAAACTCCATTCACAATGAGTCTATGTCAGATGGATATGCGAGTGTATGCACATCTGCCCAACCTTTTGGCAAAATTTTGTCAATAGGCAATTTCAAAGCATCAATCTGATCACGGCCTAGTAGAGTAGGTATTATTATAGTATTACACCCGTCTAACATCCAGCAATTATTATATGTTCATTAAGTAGATTTTGTAATTCTAAGACACTTTCCTTCTATAGCGTTTTCGTCGCAAATGCTTCATTTTCGAGATATAAACATTTTTTTGGTGTGTATCTAGTGTGTTTGTACGTTCGTTTGTGTGTGTACGTTCGTTTGTGTGTTCGTACGTTCGTTTGTGTGTTCGTTACATGTCTGCCCAATCACTGCGCTCCATCCATTTCGAATTTGAATTACTTTCGTACCGGAATGGAACACTCATTCCACTCATTCAGAAGTACATTAGGCCTGGCTCTGTGATTTATAGTGATTCCTGGGCTGCCTACAAGCCTATAAGTGATTTAGGTTAGGATAGGTTAGGTTAGGATAGATTAGGTTAGGTCAATTTTGAAGGTGAAATTTGTTTTTCCTATGGTTTTTGATGTGTTTTAAACGAATCTGACCTTCAAAACGTCGGAAATGACTCGTTTTCGATTGCCGGCTGGGGGGGGGGGGGGGGTATCTAAAAAACGAGTCATTTCCGACGGTTTTGAAGGTCAGATTCGTTCAAAGCACATCAAAAACCATAGGAAAAACATAAATTTCACCTCCAAAGGGAGACGGGTGTAATACTATAAATTTACCGTAGAGTAGGCCCTTGCTCATCCACCACTAAAAGAGTTAAGGGATGAAACAAAGTTTTTTTTGTTGAGTGTAACTGTTATGGATGCTTCTCCACACATAGGTATTTGCATGGGCGGATTTAGGTTTCCTGGCGCCAAGGGCCATACTGATTTAACCGTCCTTCGGACACTTACGAAGTTACCATTTAGCAATAAATAGTTAAGTAAAATGCAGTTCAGTACAATGAAGTTAAGTGGTTTAGGCATTTACTCTGATATAAAAAATATCTTTATATTACGATATATTTTGCTAATCATAATATATATATATAACACTGCCCAACAAAAAAAAATATTTTGCTGGTGATTTAATTCTAAGACCTGTTTCTGGATAATATTGATGTGCTGATTTCAAAAATCACCTTAGATTTTGTCCATCACATCAGGTTTTCGTGCAATGTGCAATGCAATATGCCTATTTTGGGTGATCCATGAAGGGCACTTATCAAAATTGATGATTTTTGAGACCTGTTAACAGCTGTTTTGCTGTTAAAATTTTATCTGTGGAATACGCAAATCTGTGCATTAAATCTAAAGGTCATGTACAACATATTAAAATCTTTGGTATCTGTGATTTACCCAGGTGTGAGCGTGACGTCATGATCATGGATTCATTTTTTGCTTATTTAAACACTTTTAATCACTTTATGTGTCAATATTACCATTGTATGTTAAAGTTCACTCCCTGCACAATTGTTTACTTTTCCATGCTGATTCTGAGTATGTAAAAACTTATTTTTTGAAAAGAAAAAAATTGGGCATAACCCTGCCAAAATGCGATATCTCCGTATTTGATTGCTCGAAAACCTGACGTGATTTTTGAAATCAGCACACCAAAGTTACCTAAAAACAGGTGTTAGAATTAAATCAGCAAAATTGGTGTTGGGCAGTGTAATGTTTCAGACCAACAAAGACCCTAGGATCCACTTATGACTGGTCTACCTAACTGTGTTCGTAATTGTGTATTGTGCATGTCCTCCGTGGTGGCGGAGGGGACCTACAATTTTACATGGGTTCCGAACCACAAGGAACATAAGAAATTTTCATAGTGGGCACACTAGGGGCCACGTCAGCCCATCGAGGCGGCTCCACTATGTAAAAACTGCCTGTACATTCGCAACAATTTTTACAAAACTAAATAATTATCAATTTAAAACTAATTAATTATCAATTAAAAATTAAAGATAGAATCTCTCGATCCAGGGGATCAAGTCACAATAGACTACTATCCACAAATATATTACACTCTATATCTATTTATAACCCGACATGCAAATATATCAGATCCAAAGAATTCAGTCAATTTCATTACGGTATCCATCACTACCAGTACCTTGCCAACCAAAAATAAGTCACGGTCCATATCAATTGCGGACCAAGTCACAATTTACAACCATATATATTTCCATATATACACTTAGGAGGAAAAGTGTAGGTGTGGCTGTAAAGACTGTACAGTAATGTAGAAATGTGTGTGCACCCATTTTGGGTCTCCCATTTAAAGGTGTTTGTGGGGCAAGTGAAGATCATGAGTTTTTCAATACCTCACAGTACTATGGGGGGGCACCGCTCGGCAGAGGAATCTCTTTAAATGGGGTGTGCAAGGACAGAGAGTATCCCCTAACCCAAGATGCTGCCTCCTTATATCCCACAGCACTTGTAAAACTATGTTTTCTTAAATTTGTTCTACATCTTGGCTTAAATAATTTCATACTATGACCTCTAGTCTGGTTATTGTGATCTTTAATGAAAAGAGAATCAAAATCTATCTTATCCACCCTTAATTTTACTACCTTAAACTATAACCAATCTATCAACATATGCGTCTAATCGATTTTTAAAAATGTTTATAGACATGCTACTAATTACTTCCACTGGCAAACTATTCCAGCTATTTACTATTCTATGCGTTATTTCTAGTCCTATTATATTGAGATATTTCGAAAAAGCTATCTCCATCTACGTTAGTAGTATAGCCGCAAAAGGGGAGAGTGCAGGAATGTTGCAATTTATTACGTAATGTTGCAAAGGGGGTGGGGTGTTGCAAAGGGGTGGGGGTTGTTGCAAAAGGGGAGGGGTGTTGCAAAAAAAAATCCCCAAAGGGGGGATGCTCCAGGTGCAACAAGGAAAACTTGGAGGCGGCGTTATCCCCCAAGAGAAAGGAGAGAAAGTCGGAGAGGTGTTCACCTGGCAGGAGCAAAGTGCATATTAAGACTTCAGCCGAGTAGGCGTTGTTTTATAGGCTCCTAATCAGCCAGTTTGCTTAGAAGGCGTAAATGGCTTGAGTTGCCAGATAGCGCCATGTATTCAGTTTGTGCTATATATTTAATTAATTAATTCTAATCGAAGACTGAGTTGCCAGATACCATTGTATACATTATTATAGACTCCTAATCAGCCAGTTGGCTTAGAAGCCGTAAATGGCTTGAGTTGCCAGATACCACTTTTTAGCATTGCCAGATACCATTGTATACATTATTATAGACTCCTAATCAGCCAGTTGGCTTAGAAGGCGTAAATGGCTTGAGTTGCCAGATAGCGCCATGTATTCAGGCTGAGTTGCGAGATACCACTTTTTAGCATTATTATGGTGAGTTGTCTCACTAAACAATTAAAAGATTTCGTGCTATGTATTCAGGCTGAGTTGCCAGATACCACTTTTTAGCATTATTATGGTGAGTTGTCTCACTAAACAATTAAAAGATTTCGTTCCATCAGATACCATTGCTCAGGTACACAGAAGGCGTAACATGATATAATTATCCAAAAGAATTAAGTAAAACAACATTGCATCAATCTGTTTATTATAAATATACAGGGTGTCCCAGAATTAACTATCTATTTCAATGAAATCGGACAAATTTTTTAAAAACACACTTTTATTTATGTTTATCATGTTTAATATGTGTTAAAAATGTATAAATTTCTAAATTTTTTTCATAATTTTATTTTCATAATTTTTTCATTATCTGGTCCAATGAAAGACCGTCTGAAGTCATAGAATGGCAAAGAGACTCTCCAAAAGTTAACGTGTGGCTTGGAATGACCAAATCCAAAATTTATGGCCCATTCTCTTTGCGAGGCAACTGTAACAGGTACCGTCTACCTTGATATGCTTCAGCAGTTTCTCGAACCACAGCTTCTTGATGATGGCATTCTTGATAATGTTGTGTTTCAACAAGATGGAGCACCATGTCATTATGCTCTAATTGTTCGAGAATACCTCAACAGACGCCTTCCGAATCGGTGGATTGGACGTGGAGGACCTCGACCTTGGCCTCCGCGTTCTCCTGATTTGACCCCTGGATTTCTTTGCATGGGGTTTCATAAAAACAAAGGTTTATCGCCAAAAGATCAATGCTTCTTGTTGAAACACAACATTATCAAGAATGCCATCATCAAGAAGCTGTGGTTCGAGAAACTGCTGAAGCATATCAAGGTAGACGGTACCTGTTACAGTTGCTTTCGCAAAGAGGAATGGGCCATAAATTTTGGATTTGGTCATTCCAAGCCACACGTTAACTTTTGGAGAGTCTCTTTGCCATTCTATGACTTCAGACGGTCTTTCATTGGACTAGATAATGTAGTAATGCTTAGTTAAGAATATTAATTTCTGTTTAATTAAATAAGATAATGTTTAATGTAAATCATTTACTAATGATTATGAAATTACGAAAAAGTATGGTTGTTAGATTTAAATTGTTTAAAATGGGTAGAGTTCGTAGTCCTGAACAAGGGCCCAAAAGAGCGGACTACCCATGAGGGAGTCAGTCTTGAGGCAGGCGCGTTACGCGTAAGTTGACGAAATGTAACGTAGAATTAATTAGTTGTGTGTGTCCCTCTCCGACCTAAATTATTATAATAGAAAATTCATACTCGCATACCCCTAACTTAACTAAACCATTTTCGGAATCAATAAAGCGTTCACAAGTGTTAAAAAAGAGTATTAATATACCCCCTTCCCCCTTTGTTTTGTAACGGTCTTTCAGAGTCAGGTCTAGGCGCGGCTACCGGAAACTTTATACGATACGGCAAAAAGAGTGTAGAGAAACAAAGTGATAAATGAAAGAAAGAGCCGATAGAGAATAAATAGAGATATAGTAAAGTAGAAAGTAGCGTAAATAATGAAGAGAAAGTAAATGATAAAACGTATTCACTACATCTGGTGGCGAGCGGTGGTCTTACATCATATTTTGTGAGGCTTACCCGCGTGTCTAGTATTTCGATTAAAATTCTTCAAACCCGGTATATTAGCCAATAGCGTTAATGAATAATTTTATTTCGATTATTAAAATATCTAAATGCAAAGTTTATCCCGTTTGCAGGCAAATTTCGATTTTCATTCCTTAAAATTTCATTGTAAATATAAATTCAAGATGGCGCATCGCCTTCGCATCCTGATAGCGTCCCTGACAAACTTCGCGCCTAAAAATTTAATTTTTTTTTCCTTTCTTTTCGTGGGAGTTCGTTGGATTCTGAAATGTTCCCTTTGTTCCATTTTGCATCGTCCAGTTCCGTTACTTTTCGCAGTCTAGTGACTCAAAATTTCTTTTAGTCGCGGTACAGAGTCGGTAGGAAAATTTGTCTGACTCAATATTGCGAGTCATTATTACGTTAAATTTCGTTCATTTGGGTCGGAGAGGGCATAGTTTTCAAAATTATCGTGCTGCCTGAAGACTCAATTTTTCTTTTTTTTCGTCTCTTCCACTGTATGCCTGTTTCAGCTTACCTTTTTACTTTTTGTTTAAAATTTTTGAAATTAGTAGTAATTGTGATATAATAATAGCGATTAATATAGAAAAAATTTGTACGTAAGTAAATTGTTAGTTTAAATACAGTGATACACGTTTTATATGGTCTTTAAAAATGTTTGAGCGAAAAATTGTACCGCATTTCTAGCTATATATACATATAGAATATAGTAACACATTTCATGAACATGAAAAATTTTTTTGGGTTTCATTAGCAGATTTTTGATTATATTTCGATTGCCTGTATATAATAATAGGATTATTTTGTTTATATAGATTTACGGGCTTTTTGCTTCGCTCGCTTCGCGCTATATAGGTTAAGTTACAGTTAATTGACAGTCGAAAGGTAATCTTAAACATATTAAATTTGTCAGATTATAAGTCGCCGTATAGGATTGTGTTAAATTTCAAAATAAACAGAATTCGTTTAACTGAAATAGAGAAATTGTGTTGTAAAATTTTCTATACGTTTTTTTTTATTTTTTATATACTCATTAATTATATACTTACTTATTAACTTATACGTATTTATTAGTTATATATATAATTATATATATTTATATACTCATAAAATTTGGTAGGTACGCTGATGATCTATTTTTTTTCCTCTAGTTTGTAACTGTGTGATGTTTTGTGAGGTTTATGCACTGTTGGATGAATGTCTGAGGCATCTGTTCGTGGGTCATTAAAGAGGTTTCATATTTGGGGTTCCGCATAGTTTTCTTTTTTTAGCTTAAGTCCGGCATCCCGGAGTCTTTTTAGAACTGTGGTTAATCTAGTTAGGTGTTCTTTTTTAGATGAACCTGAAATGAGGACATCATCTAGAAAACAAAGTACACCCGGAATGTGACCTAGAACTTGGTCCATTGTTCTCTGAAAAATACCCGGAGCCGATGCTATTCCATAGCATAGCCTATTGTACCTGTATGGGCTCGGTACAATAGATTTTAGTACAGGAACTACCGGGGCAGCCCACTTAGCGTGTATGACTGGTTCGATAATTTATCTCTGAGCAGCCTATCAATTTCTAAATCTACCTTCTCCCGCAGTGCATGTGCAATTGAACGAGCCTTACAAAATTTTGGAGTTACATTATGGTCTACCTCAATACAGACCTGATAGTCTTTTAGTTTGCCTACTTCAGGACCAAAAAGAGAAGAAAACTCCATTCACAATGAGTCTATGTCAGATGGATATGCGAGTGTATGCACATCTGCCCAACCTTTTGGCAAAATTTTGTCAATAGGCAATTTCAAAGCATCAATCTGATCACGGCCTAGTAGAGTAGGTATTATTATAGTATTACACCCGTCTAACATCCAGCAATTATTATATGTTCATTAAGTAGATTTTGTAATTCTAAGACACTTTCCTTCTATAGCGTTTTCGTCGCAAATGCTTCATTTTCGAGATATAAACATTTTTTGGTGTGTATCTAGTGTGTGTACATTCGTTTGTGTGTTTGTACGTTCGTTGTGTGTTCGTACGTTCGTTTGTGTGTTCGTTACATGTCTGCCCAATCACTGCGCTCCATCCATTTCGAATTTGAATTACTTTCGTACCGGAATGGAACACTCATTCCACTCATTCAGAAGTACATTAGGCCTGGCTCTGTGATTTATAGTGATTCCTGGGCTGCCTACAAGCCTATAAGTGATTTAGGTTAGGATAGGTTAGGTTAGGATAGATTAGGTTAGGTCAATTTTGAAGGTGAAATTTGTTTTTCCTATGGTTTTTGATGTGTTTTAAACGAATCTGACCTTCAAAACCGTCGGAAATGACTCGTTTTCGATTGCCGGCTGGGGGGGGGGGGGGGGGTATCTAAAAACGAGTCATTTCCGACGGTTTTGAAGGTCAGATTCGTTCAAAGCACATCAAAAACCATAGGAAAAACATAAATTTCACCTCCAAAGGGAGACGGGTGTAATACTATAAATTTACCGTAGAGTAGGCCCTTGCTCATCCACCACTAAAAGAGTTAAGGGATGAAACAAAGTTTTTTTTGTTGAGTGTAACTGTTATGGATGCTTCTCCACACATAGGTATTTGCATGGGCGGATTTAGGTTTCCTGGCGCCAAGGGCCATACTGATTTAACCGTCCTTCGGACACTTACGAAGTTACCATTTAGCAATAAATAGTTAAGTAAAATGCAGTCAGTACAATGAAGTTAAGTGGTTTAGGCATTTACTCTGATATAAAAAATATCTTTATATTACGATATATTTTGCTAATCATATATATATATATAAACACTGCCCACAAATAAAAAATATTTTGCTGGTGATTTAATTCTAAGACCTGTTTCTGGATAATATTGATGTGCTGATTCAAAAATCACCTTAGATTTTGTCCATCACATCAGGTTTTCGTGCAATGTGCAATGCAATATGCCTATTTGGGTGATCCATGAAGGGCACTTATCAAAATTGATGATTTTTGAGACCTGTTAACAGCTATTTTGCTGTTAAAATTTATCTGTGGAATACGCAAATCTGTGCATTAAATCTAAAGGTCATGTACAACATATTAAAATCTTTGGTATCTGTGATTTACCCAGTTGTGAGCGTGACGTCATGATCATGGATTCATTTTTTGCTTATTTAAACACTTTTAATCACTTTATGTGTCAATATTACCATTGTATGTTAAAGTTCACTCCTGCACAATTGTTACTTTTCCATGCTGATTCTGAGTATGTAAAAACTTATTTTTTGAAAAGAAAAAAATTGGGCATAACCCTGCCAAAATGCGATATCTCCGTATTGATTGCTCGAAAACCTGACGTGATTTTTGAAATCAGCACACCAAAGTTACCTAAAAACAGGTGTTAGAATTAAATCAGCAAAATTGGTGTTGGGCAGTGTAATGTTTCAGACCAACAAAGACCCTAGGATCCACTTATGACTGGTCTACCTAACTGTGTTCGTAATTGTGTATTGTGCATGTCCTCCGTGGTGGCGGAGGGGACCTACAATTTTACATGGGTTCCGAACCACAAGGAACATAAGAAATTTTCATAGTGGGCACACTAGGGGCCACGTCAGCCCATCGAGGCGGCTCCACTATGTAAAAACTGCCTGTACATTCGCAACAATTTTTACAAAACTAATAATTATCAATTTAAAACTAATTAATTATCAATTAAAAATTAAAGATAGAATCTCTCGATCCAGGGATCAAGTCACAATAGACTACTATCCACAAATATATTACACTCTATATCTATTTATAACCCGACATGCAAATATATCAGATCCAAAGAATTCAGTCAATTTCATTACGGTATCCATCACTACCAGTACCTTGCCCACCAAAAATAAGTCACGGTCCATATCAATTGCGGACCAAGTCACAATTTACAACCATATATATTTCCATATATACACTTAGGAGGAAAAGTGTAGGTGTGGCTGTAAAGACTGTACAGTAATGTAGAAAGGTGTGCACCCATTTTGGGCTCCCATTTAAAGGTGTTTGTGGGGCAAGTGAAGATCATGAGTTTTTCAATACCTCACAGTACTATGGGGGGCACCGCTCGGCAGAGGAATCTCTTTAAATGGGGTGTGCAAGGACAGAGAGTATCCCCTAACCCAAGATGCTGCCTCCTTATATCCCACAGCACTTGTAAAACTATGTTTTCTTAAATTTGTTCTACATCTTGGCTTAAATAATTTCATACTATGACCTCTAGTCTGGTTATTGTGATCTTTAATGAAAGAGAATCAAATCTATCTTATCCACCCTTAATTTTACTACCTTAAACTATAACCAATCTATCAACATATGCGTCTAATCGATTTTTAAAAATGTTTATAGACATGCTACTAATTACTTCCACTGGCAAACTATTCCAGCTATTTACTATTCTATGCGTTATTTCTAGTCCTATTATATTGAGATATTTCGAAAAAGCTATCTCCATCTACGTTAGTAGTATAGCCGCAAAAGGGGAGAGTGCAGGAATGTTGCAATTTATTACGTAATGTTGCAAAGGGGTGGGGTGTGCAAAGGGGTGGGGTTGTTGCAAAAGGGGAGGGGTGTTGCAAAAAAAAATCCCCAAAGGGGGGATGCTCCAGGTGCAACAAGGAAAACTTGGAGGCGGCGTTATCCCCCAAGAGAAAGGAGAGAAAGTCGGAGAGGTGTTCACCTGGCAGGAGCAAAGTGCATATTAAGACTTCAGCCGAGTAGGCGTTGTTTTATAGGCTCCTAATCAGCCAGTTTGCTTAGAAGGCGTAAATGGCTTGAGTTGCCAGATAGCGCCATGTATTCAGTTTGTGCTATATATTTAATTAATTAATTCTAATCGAAGACTGAGTTGCCAGATACCATTGTATACATTATTATAGACTCCTAATCAGCCAGTTGGCTTAGAAGCGTAAATGGCTTGAGTTGCCAGATACCACTTTTTAGCATTGCCAGATACCATTGTATACATTATTATAGACTCCTAATCAGCCAGTTGGCTTAGAAGGCGTAAATGGCTTGAGTTGCCAGATAGCGCCATGTATTCAGGCTGAGTTGCGAGATACCACTTTTTAGCATTATTATGGTGAGTTGTCTCACTAAACAATTAAAAGATTTCGTGCTATGTATTCAGGCTGAGTTGCCAGATACCACTTTTTAGCATTATTATGGTGAGTTGTCTCACTAAACAATTAAAAGATTTCGTTCCAATCAGATACCATTGCTCAGGTACACAGAAGGCGTAACATGATATAATTATCCAAAAGAATTAAGTAAAAAACATTGCATCAATCTGTTATTATAAATATACAGGGTGTCCCAGAATTAACTATCTATTTCAATGAAATCGGACAAATTTTTTAAAAACACACTTTTATTATGTTTATCATGTTTAATATGTGTTAAAAATGTATAAATTTCTAAATTTTTTTCATAATTTTATTTTCATAATTTTTTCATTATCTGGTCCAATGAAAGACCGTCTGAAGTCATAGAATGGCAAAGAGACTCTCCAAAAGTTAACGTGTGGCTTGGAATGACCAAATCCAAAATTTATGGCCCATTCTTCTTTGCGGAGGCAACTGTAACAGGTACCGTCTACCTTGATATGCTTCAGCAGTTTCTCGAACCACAGCTTCTTGATGATGGCATTCTTGATAATGTTGTGTTTCAACAAGATGAGCACCATGTCATTATGCTCTAATTGTTCGAGAATACCTCAACAGACGCCTTCCGAATCGGTGGATTGGACGTGGAGGACCTCGACCTTGGCCTCCGCGTTCTCCGGATTTGACACCCCTGGGATTTCTTTGCATGGGGTTTCATAAAAACAAAGGTTTATCGCCAAAAGATCAATGCTTCTTGTTGAAACACACATTATCAAGAATGCCATCATCAAGAAGCTGTGGTTCGAGAAACTGCTGAAGCATATCAAGGTAGACGGTACCTGTTACAGTTGCTTTCGCAAAGAGGAATGGGCCATAAATTTTGGATTTGGTCATTCCAAGCCACACGTTAACTTTTGGAGAGTCTCTTGCCATTCTATGACTTCAGACGGTCTTTCATTGGACTAGATAATGTAGTAATGCTTAGTTAAGAATATTAATTTCTGTTTAATTAAATAAGATAATGTTTAATGTAAATCATTACTAATGATTATGAAATTACGAAAAAGTATGGTTGTTAGATTTAAATTGTTTAAAATGGGTAGAGTTCGTAGTCCTGAACAAGGGCCCAAAAGAGCGGACTACCCATGAGGGAGTCAGTCTTGAGGCAGGCGCGTTACGCGTAAGTTGACGAAATGTAACGTAGAATTAATTAGTTGTGTGTGTCCCTCTCCGACCTAAATTATTATAATAGAAAATTCATACTCGCATACCCCTAACTTAACTAAACCATTTTCGGAATCAATAAAGCGTTCACAAGTGTTAAAAAAGAGTATTAATATACCCCCTTCCCCCTTTGTTTTGTAACGGTCTTTCAGAGTCAGGTCTAGGCGCGGCTACGGAAACTTTATACGATACGGCAAAAAGAGTGTAGAGAAACAAGTGATAAATGAAAGAAAGAGCCGATAGAGAATAAATAGAGATATAGTAAAGTAGAAAGTAGCGTAAATAATGAAGAGAAAGTAAATGATAAAACGTATTCACTACATCTGGTGGCGAGCGGTGGTCTACATCATATTTTGTGAGGCTTCGCGTGTCTAGTATTTCGATTAAAATTCTTCAAACCCGGTATATTAGCCAATAGCGTTAATGAATAATTTTATTTCGATTATTAAATATCTAAATGCAAAGTTTATCCCGTTTGCAGGCAAATTTCGATTTTCATTCCTTAAAATTTCATTGTAAATATAAATTCAAGATGGCGCATCGCCTTCGCATCCTGATAGCGTCCCTGACAAACTTCGCGCCTAAAAATTTAATTTTTTTTTCCTTTCTTTTCGTGGGAGTTCGTTGGATTCTGAAATGTTCCCTTTGTTCCATTTTGCATCGTCCAGTTCCGTTACTTTTCGCAGTCTAGTGACTCAAAATTTCTTTTAGTCGCGTACAGAGTCGGTAGGAAAATTTGTCTGACTCAATATTGCGAGTCATTATTACGTTAAATTCGTTCATTTGGTGTCGGAGAGGGCATAGTTTTCAAAATTATCGTGCTGCCTGAAGACTCAATTTTTCTTTTTTTTCGTCTCTTCCACTGTATGCCTGTTTCAGCTTACCTTTTACTTTTTGTTTAAAATTTTTGAAATTAGTAGTAATTGTGATATAATAATAGCGATTAATATAGAAAAATTTGTACGTAAGTAAATTGTTAGTTTAAATACAGTGATACACGTTTTATATGGTCTTTAAAAATGTTTGAGCGAAAAATTGTACCGCATTTCTAGCTATATATACATATAGAATATAGTAACACATTTCATGAACATGAAAATTTTTGGGTTTTCATTAGCAGATTTTGATTATTTCGATTGCCTGTATATATAATAGGATTATTTTGTTTATATAGATTTACGGGCTTTTTGCTTCGCTCGCTTCGCGCTATATAGGTTAAGTTACAGTTAATTGACAGTCGAAAGGTAATCTTAAACATATTAAATTTGTCAGATTATAAGTCGCCGTATAGGATTGTGTTAAATTTCAAAATAAACAGAATTCGTTTAACTGAAATAGAGAAATTGTGTTGTAAAATTTTCTATACGTTTTTTTATTTTTTATATACTCATTAATTATATACTTACTTATTAACTTATACGTATTTATTAGTTATATATATAATTATAATATTTATATACTCATAAAATTTGGTAGGTACGCTGATGATCTATTTTTTTTCCTCTAGTTTGTAACTGTGTGATGTTTTGTGGAGGTTTATGCACTGTGGATGAATGTCTGAGGCATCTGTTCGTGGGTCATTAAAGAGGTTTCATATTTGGGGTTCCGCATAGTTTTCTTTTTTTAGCTTAAGTCCGGCATCCCGGAGTCTTTTTAGAACTGTGTTAATCTAGTTAGGTGTTCTTTTTTTTAGATGAACCTGAAATGAGGACATCATCTAGAAAAAAAGTACACCCGGAATGACCTAGAACTTGGTCCATTGTTCTCTGAAAATACCCGGAGCCGATGCTATTCCATAGCATAGCCTATTGTACCTGTATGGGCTCGGTACAATAGATTTTAGTACAGGAACTACCGGGGCAGCCCACTTAGCGTGTATGACTGGTTCGATAATTTATCTCTGAGCAGCCTATCAATTTCTAAATCTACCTTCTCCCGCAGTGCATGTGCAATTGAACGAGCCTTACAAAATTTTGGAGTTACATATGGTCTACCTCAATACAGACCTGATAGTCTTTTAGTTTGCTTACTTCAGGACCAAAAGAGAAGAAAACTCCATTCACAATGAGTCTATGTCAGATGATATGCGAGTAGTGTATGCACATCTGCCCAACCTTTTGGCAAAATTTTGTCAATAGCAATTTCAAAGCATCAATCTGATCACGGCCTAGTAGAGTAGGTATTATTATAGTATTACACCCGTCTAACATCCAGCAATTATTATATGTTCATTAAGTAGATTTTGTAATTCTAAGACACTTTCTTCTATAGCGTTTTCGTCGCAAATGCTTCATTTTCGAGATATAAACATTTTTGTTTATTTGTGTGTATTCTAGTGTGTTTGTACGTTCGTTTGTGTGTTCGTACGTTCGTTTGTGTGTTCGTTACATGTCTGCCCAATCACTGCGCTCCATCCATTTCGAATTGAATTACTTCGTACCGGAATGGAACACTCATTCCACTCATTCAGAAGTACATTAGGCCTGGCTCTGTGATTTATAGTGATTCCTGGGCTGCCTACAAGCCATATAAGTGATTAGGTTTAGGATAGGTTAGGTTAGGATAGATTAGGTTAGGTCAATTTTGAAGTGAAAATTTGTTTTTTCCTATGGTTTTTGATGTTTTTAAACGAATCTGACCTTCAAACTGCGGAAATGACTCGTTGTCGATTGCCGGCTGGGGGGGGGGAGGGGTATCTAAAAACGAGTCATTTCCGACGGTTTTGAAGGTCAGATTCGTTCAAAGCACATCAAAAACCATAGGAAAAACATAAATTTCACCTCCAA
>JAJOZX010002366.1:0-140000 GCA_023014485.1 Bathynomus jamesi
CCAAAGACAATTTAAAGAAAAAATATCAAAGCAGCCAAAGACAATTTTAAGAAAAAAATATCAAAGCAGCCAAAGACAATTTAAAGAAAAAATATCAAAGCAGCCAAAGACAATTTTAAAGAAAAAATATCAAAGCAGCCAAAGACAATTTTAAAGAAAAAATATCAAAGCAGCCAAAGACAATTTTAAAGAAAAAAATATCAAAGCAGCCAAAGACAATTTTAAAGAAAAAATATCAAAGCAGCCAAAGACAATTTTAAAGAAAAAAATATCAAAGCAGCCAAAGACAATTTTAAAGAAAAAATATCAAAGCAGCCAAAGACAATTTTAAAGAAAAAAATATCAAAGCAGCCAAAGACAATTTAAAAGAAAAAATATCAAAGCGGCCAAAGACAATTTTAAAGAAAAATATCAAAGCAGCCAAAGACAATTTTAAAGAAAAAATATCAAGCAGCCAAAGACAATTTTAAAGAAAAAATATCAAAGCAGCCAAGACAATTTTAAAGAAAAAATATCAAAGCAGCCAAAGACAATTTTAAAGAAAAAATATCAAGCAGCCAAAGACAATTTTAAAGAAAAAATATCAAAGCAGCAAGACAATTTTAAAGAAAAAATATCAAAGCAGCCAAAGACAATTTTAAAGAAAAAATATCAAAGCAGCCAAAGACAATTTTAAAGAAAAATATCAAAGCAGCCAAAGACAATTTAAAGAAAAAATATCAAAGCAGCCAAAGACAATTTTAAAGAAAAAATATCAAAGCAGCCAAAGACAATTTTAAAGAAAAAATATCAAAGCAGCCAAAGACAATTTAAAGAAAAAATATCAAAGCAGCAAAGACAATTTAAAGAAAAAAAATATCAAAGCAGCCAAAGACAATTTTAAAGAAAAAATATCAAAGCAGCCAAAGACAATTTTAAAGAAAAAATATCAAGCAGCCAAAGACAATTTTAAAGAAAAAATATCAAAGCAGCCAAAGACAATTTTAAAGAAAAAAATATCAAAGCAGCCAAAGACAATTTTAAAGAAAAAATATCAAAGCAGCCAAAGACAATTTTAAAGAAAAATATCAAAGCAGCCAAAGACAATTTTAAAGAAAAAATATCAAAGCAGCCAAAGACAATTTTAAAGAAAAAATATCAAAGCAGCCAAAGACAATTTTAAAGAAAAAATATCAAAGCAGCCAAAGACAATTTTAAAGAAAAATATCAAAGCAGCCAAAGACAATTTAAAGAAAAATATCAAAGCAGCCAAAGACAATTTTAAAGAAAAAATATCAAAGCAGCCAAAGACAATTTTAAAGAAAAAAAATATCAAAGCAGCCAAAGACAATTTTAAAGAAAAAATATCAAAGCAGCCAAGACAATTTTAAAGAAAAATATCAAAGCAGCCAAAGACAATTTTAAAGAAAAAATATCAAAGCAGCCAAGACAATTTTAAAGAAAAATATCAAAGCAGCCAAAGACAATTTTAAAGAAAAATATCAAAGCAGCCAAAGACAATTTTAAAGAAAAAATATCAAAGCAGCCAAAGACAATTTTAAAGAAAAAATATCAAAGCAGCAAAGACAATTTTAAAAAAAAATATCAAAGCAGCCAAAGACAATTTTAAAGAAAAAATATCAAAGCAGCCAAAGACAATTTTAAAGAAAAAATATCAAAGCAGCCAAAGACAATTTTAAAGAAAAATATCAAAGCAGCCAAAGACAATTTTAAAGAAAAAATATCAAAGCAGCCAAAGACAATTTTAAAGAAAAAATATCAAAGCAGCCAAAGACAATTTTAAAGAAAAAATATCAAAGCAGCCAAAGACAATTTTAAAGAAAAAAATATCAAAGCAGCCAAAGACAATTTAAAGAAAAAATATCAAAGCAGCCAAAGACAATTTTAAAGAAAAAATATCAAAGCAGCCAAAGACAATTTTAAAGAAAAAAATATCAAAGCAGCAAAGACAATTTTAAAGAAAAAATATCAAAGCAGCCAAAGACAATTTTAAAGAAAAAATATCAAAGCAGCCAAAGACAATTTTAAAGAAAAAAATATCAAAGCAGCCAAAGACAATTTTAAAGAAAAAATATCAAAGCAGCCAAAGACAATTTTAAAGAAAAAATATCAAAGCAGCCAAAGACAATTTTAAAGAAAAATATCAAAGCAGCCAAAGACAATTTTAAAGAAAAATATCAAAGCAGCCAAAGACAATTTTAAAGAAAAAATATCAAAGCAGCCAAAGACAATTTTAAAGAAAAAATATCAAAGCAGCCAAAGACAATTTTAAAGAAAAAATATCAAAGCAGCCAAAGACAATTTTAAAGAAAAAATATCAAAGCAGCCAAAGACAATTTTAAAGAAAAAAATATCAAAGCAGCCAAAGACAATTTTAAAGAAAAAATATCAAAGCAGCCAAAGACAATTTTAAAGAAAAAATATCAAGCAGCCAAAGACAATTTTAAAGAAAAAATATCAAAGCAGCCAAAGACAATTTAAAGAAAAAAATATCAAAGCAGCAAAGACAATTTTAAAGAAAAAATATCAAAGCAGCCAAAGACAATTTTAAAGAAAAAAATATCAAAGCAGCCAAAGACAATTTTAAAGAAAAAATATCAAAGCAGCCAAAGACAATTTTAAAGAAAAAAATATCAAAGCAGCCAAAGACAATTTTAAAGAAAAAATATCAAAGCGGCCAAAGACAATTTTAAAGAAAAAATATCAAAGCAGCCAAAGACAATTTTAAAGAAAAAATATCAAAGCAGCCAAAGACAATTTTAAAGAAAAAATATCAAAGCAGCCAAAGACAATTTAAAGAAAAAATATCAAAGCAGCCAAAGACAATTTTAAAGAAAAAATATCAAAGCAGCCAAAGACAATTTAAAGAAAAAATATCAAAGCAGCCAAAGACAATTTTAAAGAAAAAATATCAAGCAGCCAAAGACAATTTTAAAGAAAAATATCAAAGCAGCCAAAGACAATTTAAAGAAAAAATATCAAAGCAGCCAAAGACAATTTTAAAGAAAAATATCAAAGCAGCCAAAGACAATTTTAAAGAAAAAATATCAAAGCAGCCAAAGACAATTTTAAAGAAAAATATCAAAGCAGCCAAAGACAATTTTAAAGAAAAATATCAAAGCAGCCAAAGACAATTTTAAAGAAAAAATATCAAAGCAGCCAAAGACAATTTTAAAGAAAAAATATCAAAGCAGCCAAAGACAATTTAAAGAAAAAAATATCAAAGCAGCCAAAGACAATTTTAAAGAAAAAATATCAAAGCAGCCAAAGACAATTTTAAAGAAAAAATATCAAAGCAGCCAAAGACAATTTTAAAGAAAAAATATCAAAGCAGCCAAAGACAATTTTAAAGAAAAAATATCAAAGCAGCCAAAGACAATTTTAAGAAAAAATATCAAAGCAGCCAAAGACAATTTTAAAGAAAAATATCAAAGCAGCCAAAGACAATTTTAAAGAAAAAATATCAAAGCAGCCAAAGACAATTTTAAAGAAAAAATATCAAAGCAGCCAAAGACAATTTTAAAGAAAAAAAATATCAAAGCAGCCAAAGACAATTTTAAAGAAAAAATATCAAAGCAGCCAAAGACAATTTTAAAGAAAAAATATCAAAGCAGCCAAAGACAATTTTAAAGAAAAAATATCAAAGCAGCCAAAGACTTTTAAAGAAAAAAATATCAAAGCAGCCAAAGACAATTTTAAAGAAAAAATATCAAAGCAGCCAAAGACAATTTTAAAGAAAAAATATCAAAGCAGCCAAAGACAATTTTAAAGAAAAAATATCAAAGCAGCCAAAGACAATTTTAAAAAAAATATCAAAGCAGCCAAAGACAATTTTAAAGAAAAATATCAAAGCAGCCAAAGACAATTTTAAAGAAAAAATATCAAAGCAGCCAAAGACAATTTTAAAGAAAAAATATCAAAGCAGCCAAAGACAATTTTAAAGAAAAAATATCAAAGCAGCCAAAGACAATTTTAAAGAAAAAATATCAAAGCAGCCAAAGACAATTTTAAAGAAAAAATATCAAAGCAGCCAAAGACAATTTTAAAGAAAAAATATCAAAGCAGCCAAAGACAATTTTAAAGAAAAAATATCAAAGCAGCCAAAGACAATTTTAAAGAAAAAATATCAAAGCAGCCAAAGACAATTTAAAGAAAAAATATCAAAGCAGCCAAAGACAATTTTAAAGAAAAAATATCAAAGCAGCCAAAGACAATTTTAAAGAAAAAATATCAAAGCAGCCAAAGACAATTTTAAAGAAAAAATATCAAAGCAGCCAAAGACAATTTTAAAGAAAAAATATCAAAGCAGCCAAAGACAATTTTAAAGAAAAAATATCAAAGCAGCCAAAGACAATTTTAAAGAAAAAATATCAAAGCAGCCAAAGACAATTTTAAAGAAAAAAATATCAAAGCAGCCAAAGACAATTTTAAAGAAAAAATATCAAAGCAGCCAAAGACAATTTTAAAGAAAAAATATCAAAGCAGCAAAGACAATTTTAAAGAAAAAATATCAAAGCAGCCAAAGACAATTTTAAAGAAAAAATATCAAAGCAGCCAAAGACAATTTTAAAGAAAAAATATCAAAGCAGCCAAAGACAATTTTAAAGAAAAAATATCAAAGCAGCCAAAGACAATTTTAAAGAAAAAATATCAAAGCAGCCAAAGACAATTTTAAAGAAAAAATATCAAAGCAGCCAAAGACAATTTTAAAGAAAAAATATCAAAGCAGCCAAAGACAATTTTAAAGAAAAAATATCAAAGCAGCCAAAGACAATTTTAAAGAAAAAAATATCAAAGCAGCCAAAGACAATTTTAAAGAAAAAATATCAAAGCAGCCAAAGACAATTTTAAAGAAAAAATATCAAAGCAGCCAAAGACAATTTTAAAGAAAAAATATCAAAGCAGCCAAAGACAATTTTAAAAAAAAATATCAAAGCAGCCAAAGACAATTTTAAAGAAAAAATATCAAAGCAGCCAAAGACAATTTTAAAGAAAAAAATATCAAAGCAGCCAAAGACAATTTTAAAGAAAAAATATCAAAGCAGCCAAAGACAATTTTAAAGAAAAAAATATCAAAGCAGCCAAAGACAATTTTAAAGAAAAAATATCAAAGCAGCCAAAGACAATTTTAAAGAAAAAATATCAAAGCAGCCAAAGACAATTTTAAAGAAAAAATATCAAAGCAGCCAAAGACAATTTTAAAGAAAAAATATCAAAGCAGCCAAAGACAATTTTAAAGAAAAAATATCAAAGCAGCCAAAGACAATTTTAAAGAAAAAAAAAATCAAAGCAGCCAAAGACAATTTTAAAGACAAAATATCAAAGCAGCCAAAGACAATTTTAAAGAAAAAATATCAAAGCAGCCAAAGACAATTTTAAAGAAAAAATATCAAAGCAGCCAAAGACAATTTTAAAGAAAAAATATCAAAGCAGCCAAAGACAATTTTAAAGAAAAAATATCAAAGCAGCCAAAGACAATTTTAAAGAAAAAAATATCAAAGCAGCCAAAGACAATTTTAAAGAAAAAATATCAAAGCAGCCAAAGACAATTTTAAAGAAAAAATATCAAAGCAGCCAAAGACAATTTTAAAGAAAAAATATCAAAGCAGCCAAAGACAATTTTAAAGAAAAAATATCAAAGCAGCCAAAGACAATTTTAAAGAAAAAATATCAAAGCAGCCAAAGACAATTTTAAAGAAAAAATATCAAAGCAGCCAAAGACAATTTTAAAGAAAAAATATCAAAGCAGCCAAAGACAATTTAAAGAAAAAATATCAAAGCAGCCAAAGACAATTTTAAAGAAAAAAATATCAAAGCAGCCAAAGACAATTTTAAAGAAAAAATATCAAAGCAGCCAAAGACAATTTTAAAGAAAAAATATCAAAGCAGCCAAAGACAATTTTAAAGAAAAAATATCAAAGCAGCCAAAGACAATTTTAAAGAAAAAAATATCAAAGCAGCCAAAGACAATTTTAAAGAAAAAATATCAAAGCAGCCAAAGACAATTTTAAAGAAAAAAATATCAAAGCAGCCAAAGACAATTTTAAAGAAAAAATATCAAAGCAGCCAAAGACAATTTTAAAGAAAAAATATCAAAGCAGCCAAAGACAATTTTAAAGAAAAAATATCAAAGCAGCCAAAGACAATTTTAAAGAAAAATATCAAAGCAGCCAAAGACAATTTTAAAGAAAAAATATCAAAGCAGCCAAAGACAATTTTAAAGAAAAAATATCAAAGCAGCCAAAGACAATTTTAAAGAAAAAATATCAAAGCAGCCAAAGACAATTTTAAGAAAAAAAAATCAAAGCAGCCAAAGACAATTTTAAAGACAAAATATCAAAGCAGCCAAAGACAATTTTAAAGAAAAAATATCAAAGCAGCCAAAGACAATTTTAAAGAAAAAATATCAAGCAGCCAAAGACAATTTTAAAGAAAAAATATCAAAGCAGCCAAAGACAATTTTAAAGAAAAAAATATCAAAGCAGCCAAAGACAATTTTAAAGAAAAAATATCAAAGCAGCCAAAGACAATTTTAAAGAAAAAATATCAAAGCAGCCAAAGACAATTTTAAAGAAAAAATATCAAAGCAGCCAAGACAATTTTAAAGAAAAAATATCAAAGCAGCCAAAGACAATTTTAAAGAAAAAATATCAAAGCAGCCAAAGACAATTTTAAAGAAAAAATATCAAAGCAGCCAAAGACAATTTTAAAGAAAAAAATATCAAAGCAGCCAAAGACAATTTTAAAGAAAAAATATCAAAGCAGCCAAAGACAATTTTAAAGAAAAAATATCAAAGCAGCCAAAGACAATTTTAAAGAAAAAATATCAAAGCAGCCAAAGACAATTTTAAAGAAAAAATATCAAAGCAGCCAAAGACAATTTTAAAGAAAAAAATATCAAAGCAGCCAAAGACAATTTTAAAGAAAAAATATCAAAGCAGCCAAAGACAATTTTAAAGAAAAAATATCAAAGCAGCCAAAGACAATTTTAAAGAAAAAATATCAAAGCAGCCAAAGACAATTTTAAAGAAAAAATATCAAAGCAGCCAAAGACAATTTTAAAGAAAAAATATCAAAGCAGCCAAAGACAATTTTAAAGAAAAAAATATCAAAGCAGCCAAAGACAATTTTAAAGAAAAAATATCAAAGCAGCCAAAGACAATTTTAAAGAAAAAATATCAAAGCAGCCAAAGACAATTTTAAATAAAAAATATCAAAGCAGCCAAAGACAATTTTAAAGAAAAAAATATCAAAGCAGCCAAAGACAATTTTAAAGAAAAAATATCAAAGCAGCCAAAGACAATTTTAAAGAAAAAATATCAAAGCAGCCAAAGACAATTTTAAAGAAAAAAATATCAAAGCAGCCAAAGACAATTTTAAAGAAAAAATATCAAAGCAGCCAAAGACAATTTTAAAGAAAAAATATCAAAGCAGCCAAAGACAATTTTAAAGAAAAAATATCAAAGCAGCCAAAGACAATTTTAAAGAAAAAATATCAAAGCAGCCAAAGACAATTTTAAAGAAAAAATATCAAAGCAGCCAAAGACAATTTTAAAGAAAAAAATATCAAAGCAGCCAAAGACAATTTTAAAGAAAAAATATCAAAGCAGCCAAAGACAATTTTAAAGAAAAAATATCAAAGCAGCCAAAGACAATTTTAAAGAAAAAATATCAAAGCAGCCAAAGACAATTTTAAAGAAAAAAATATCAAAGCAGCCAAAGACAATTTTAAAAAAAAATATCAAAGCAGCCAAAGACAATTTTAAAGAAACGGCGCAGAAAACAAAACATAGAATTAATTTATTAGTTTATAAGCATTTTATAACTACATCCTTCGATAAATGGACCACAAAATAACTACGAAAACGCTTTTGGAAGACGGGAATTATTGGGAAACCTTGATTATGGGTCTTCTTAAATCAAAATATTTAAAAAAAGAGTAGCAATAATATGGAGCCAAATCCGAAATTTCAGCAGTTTGGCACTTGGAATAGTTTTGGGTTTCCCTCATTTGTTATTCATAATGGTTACGGATATAAACGAGGAAGGAGGTGATATAAATTATATCATTGTTTGTAGACACCAGAATTTAGAAAATAGTTTTTATAATGTCATTTTTATATGAAGAGGATATAAAAAATAAGATGGTAAACGTTTATCAACCATTGATTCAAATGAGAACAGAATAATAATGGCATGAAATTCAATGATGGATAAATCCTGCCTGCCTTCTTCTTCTTTTGAGATAAATAATATAAAGAATTACAAACAAATACTTACGAAATAAGTAAGAATAACAAGTTATACCAGAACCATAGTGGAGATTTAGAAGTAATAATGTCAACAGACAATCCAATTTAGAGTTGCGGAAATATTTCGTCCCCCAAAATTAAATTTTTAGAAATTCCCAAACTTACTAATTAGTAACTTTTTGGTCTTGTTTTTAAATTTTTTTTTATGACGGGGAATATATATATATATATATATATATATGAATAGAAACGACATAAGTATTAAGGAACGTTTTCTGCACACGAGGAGGAGAGATAACGAAATAATGAAAAATGAGGCGAACCGCCTGGGAATCGAACCCAGGGCCTTCCAATTGCCGGTCGGACGCTCTACCATTATGCTACGGACCTCACTCAATCACAAATCGAAATTCTCCCAAATAGGGCAGAAACCAATGCCCTCAGAGAGCACCCTCGCAAATCGTGAATATGCGCAAATAACTGCAATGACCGCGCAGTATATAAATGAATAGAAACGACATAAGTATTAAGGAACGTTTCTCCCTATTTGGGAGAATTTCGATTTGTGATTGAGTGAGGTCCGTAGCATAATGGTAGAGCGTCCGACCGGCAATTGGAAGGCCCTGGGTTCGATTCCCAGGCGGTTCGCCTCATTTTTCATTATTTCGTTATCTCTCCTCCTCGTGTGCAGAAACGTTCCTTAATACTTATGTCGTTTCTATTCATTTATATACTGCGCGGTCATTGCAGTTATTTGCGCATATTCACGATTTGCGAGGGTGCTCTCTGAGGGCATTGGTTTCTGCCCTATTTGGGAGAATTTCGATTTGTGATTGAGTGAGGTCCGTAGCATAATGGTAGAGCGTCCGACCGGCAATTGGAAGGCCCTGGGTTCGATTCCCAGGCGGTTCGCCTCATTTTTCATTATTTCGTTATCTCTCCTCCTCGTGTGCAGAAACGTTCCTTAATACTTATGTCGTTTCTATTCATTTATATACTGCGCGGTCATTGCAGTTATTTGTTGCATATATATATATATATAATTTCAAGGGGGAAATTACTAATTTTTTTTTTACTTTATTTATTCATTTTGGTGAATTTATTTCCGCAGTTGTACCGGGTGTGTATAAAGTAACGTAAGTGAAGAGACAAATCCGGTTTTAATTATATTATGATAGCGATAAACAACGCAAAAAGAGTCGCGGGACAAGTACTAAGAACCTTTAAAAGAAGGGACAAGACAGTAATGATTCCCCTGTTGAAAACACTGATCATACCAAAACTTGAATACTGCTCAGTCTTGACGTCCCCATACAAAAAGGAAGAAATTAATAAACTAGAAGATATTCAGAGACATTTCACAGCCAAGATCGATGCCTGTAAGGAACTCGGATCAATGAAAGAAAGCCACCCCCAAAAGTTTCTAGTAAACAATGCCACCCTAAAAAATGATCAAGTAAACAATGCTACCCCACCAAAATCACTAAAGTAAAGAATGTAAGTAAAAACACCTTCATGAGGAATTGTTTATTATTTATTACTGTCTGCCCTTGATGATTGGTTAGGTTAAGTCATGATATTTTCATTTAAACTAACTAAAATATCACAACTTAACCTAACCTAACCTAAATAACCTACCTACCTAAATAACTTACAGATCAATGAAAGAAAGTCATCCCCGAATTGTGTCAATAAAAGAAAACCACCCCCGACCCGTTTGGGGGTGGCTTTCTTTCATTGATCTAAGAACTCAACTACTGGGAAAGACTACGTAAACTAAATCTGTACTCCCTGGAAAGAAGAAGAGAGAGGTACACCATAATCTACATGTGGAAAATTATCGAAAAACTGGTACCAAATCTCAAACTAAACCAAATTACCATCCAAACAACGCTGCAAAAGAGGAAAGGCAGAAATGTGTAGTGTTCCCAAATTAAAGGCCGGAGAAGGGACCTCTTCAACACTGAAGGAAAATAGCTTGGTTCTCAGAGGTCAAGTCTTTTTAACCAGCTTCCAAAGGAACTCAGGAACGTTACAGGGGTCAGGGTTGAAGTCTTCAAGAGAAGACTAGATGCCTGGCTCAGGACGGTACCAGATGAGCTGGGTGTACCTGGCTATGTGCGGTGGAGAGGGCAAAAGAGCAACGCGCTCCTCCACCAAGCCAGGCCTAGAGGCGGGGCCACCAGTTTGACCTTCATGTGAAGAGAGATCAACGCACGGAACTACTACGAGGTTACGAGCTATTAACGCGAGTGAACATGGACAAGTAATATTTATTACTTGTATTTTATAACAACTGTATATTCGATAGTAAAAGGTTTATCAGAGGCGTTGAAAGTGTTTGTAAGAGTTAAAAAACAAGTTGAAACTAGTTTAAACCATTTCAGATTGGATTTGTCTCCTCACTCGCGTTACTTTATACGCACTCTGTACATCGCAATCTAAAACTTTCCAAAGCAGGGAAAATTTATGTTAATGACGAACTTTCATAGCAGAAGAAAAATCTTCTTAAAGAACATGCAAAAAGTTTGATGTTACCACCGATTGAGTGAGTATCTGCTCTATTCACTCAAACCATATAGAAAACGAGATACGGAAAGATGATGGAAGAGCTACAGAAAAAAAATTTCACATTTAAATTAACAGAAACAAAATTTCTAAAGAACGCCATTTTGGAAAGACGTGAGGAACGATGTGTAAAATAAACTTTAGAAAATCCTTTCCTTCCTATAAATTATACTGAAATAACCGGATAGGAAGCTCTTGAATCAGTTGCTAAAGCAACCAGGACAGGGTCCGTTGAGAACGAACACGGCTGGACACTTTCCATCTTTAATATTCTACTGAAGGAATCGCTAAATATGAAAAGTATTCACAGAGACGTCAACCTTTTGAAGTATGAAAATCCGTGAGATTTCTCATTCTTCCTCGATTTTATTTTTATTATTATTATTATTATTATTATTATTATTATTATTAGACTTAAAATCCGTGAGAGTTGACATGTCTGGGAATACTGAACTACATTGAAAAGTCGACTTCACGAACTTCGGAGCCGAGTCCCTGATCAATCGTTTGTAGCATATTATAGGAAACACAGTATGAGAGAACAGTAATGTTCTCCATCAAATTCCACAAATGAAGAGGGAAAATAGGTCGATTCTGAGCACTTGTTAAAAAAATCAAACAAGCTACACACACACACACACACACACACACACACATATAGGTCGCTTAGGTCGAAGTCGTACGAGGATAGGCATAAGAAGTTAAAATTGATTACACTCGAGACTAGGAGGCTAAGGGGTGATCTAATCAAGGTTTTTAAAATTATGAATGGATTCGATAACGTAGAGATAGCTTTTTCGAAATATCTCAATATAATAGGATTAGAAATAACGTGTGTAAGTTGACAAGTAGAAGGTTCGAGACAGCAGTTGCCAAAAACTTTTTTACGCATAGAATAGTAAATAGCTGGAATAGTTTGCCGGTAGAAGTAATTAGTAGCACGTCTATAAACATGTTTAAAAATCAGTTAGACGCATATGTTCTACAGATCTACAGAAGCTAAGGCTAACAAAGACCCTAAGATCCACTCTAAGGTTAGCCCGAGAGAAAGGAAAGAGTAGTGGGTTAAGAGAAGAAAATAGATTGGGTATAGTTTAAGGTAGTAAAATTAAGGTTTTTGTGGTTCGGAACCCACGTAAAATTGTAGGTCCCCTCCGCCACCACGGAGGACACGCGCAGTACACAACTACAACCACAGTTAGGTAGACCAGCCATGAGTGGATCCTAGGGTTTTTGTTGGTCTAAAACATTATAACATTTACAAGCAGAGCCTTCGGCTCACTGCCCTACGGGCACTGCTTGTGCTTCGCAAACTCGCCTACCCCTTTGGGGGGCGGTCATTCTCCCTCTCCCCCAAAACCCCTCACCCCCTTTATGGGAGTAATGGGGAGGGTGGGGTTAATGGGGGAGGGGGTTACCCCATTACCCCTCCCCTCCCCAGGGGGGAAGGGGCTGGCACCTTGCAACAATTGATCAACATCGCAGTTGCATATGCATTCGAACAGTTTGCGGTCATACTACTTTGGGAGCTAAATAGTGTGACACATATACTGTACTATCACTGATATCGTTTTCACCTGAAATGTATCCTTTTATAGCCGGACGATGTGCATCTTTAGTTTTTTATAATTTTCTTTTTCACTTTTTCCTGGATTTTTTTTTATTGGTTGTGTGTGTATATATATATATATATATATATATATATATATATATGCGCCTCGGTGGTGTAGTGGTTGGCGTCGCTGACTACGAATCCATCAGCCCCGGGATTGAGACCCGGTGACGGCAGCCGGCGCGCAGCAAACCCAGCTGTTCATCCTCCCACACAATAAAAGAAAGTGGTTGGTAGATAAATGGGTGGCCTAGTGGTTAAGACATTGGGTTGCTGGTGGGGCGTGGCTCGGATTCCACGTTAAACTGTAGGTCTAAGGTGGAGTGAAAAGCTTGACCTTCGTCAGAATGAACAATTCGGGCGGAAGCAAACCAAAGGCTATATATAATTATATTGGTTCAAGATTTGAAAAACAGAGCCCAGTAAAGCCAAAAGCTTGAGAGCCAAGTTAATTAAAATAAATATCGTAGTCCAATTTCACAATTATATAAATTTAGAATTATTGCAACAACCAAAATTGTAAAATAAAGATTTACTCATTCAGTACATTGAAACCGGTGAAATCCAGATTTTTGTTTGATTTCATTATTTTAACACACAAAACTGAGCCAGATTTGGTTTTTGAAGCAATCTCCTTTTACAACACAGTTGTTCATTTGTATAGAAATGTATTTTTATATTTATTCACTACTTGTTAGTGATGAAAAGGCTTTTTTATTTTTTTATTTTTTTTTTGGTGTGGGGTGTATTTTAGTAGGTAAAAATCTATCCACAGAAAATAAAAGGTTTGTTCAAACTGAAAACATTTTCAGATTGCTATTTCAACCATGTTACGGTAAAAATAAACACGAATGGAACAGCAATTATCTCGTGGTGGAACTGTCAAACAGTTAACTATGCGGTAGCGTATGTTCGTTGTTGTAACCAAATATCGTTCTTTGACTATATTTTTTACTGCCATATATAATGTGGTAGATTGATATGTCTTAATATGTAACAGTGCGTACGGGGTTTAAGTATGAATTAGTGACAGTTAGTGACACATACATACTTCTCTCTCTCTCTCTCTCTCTCTCTATATATATATATATATATATATTATATATATAATTTCTGAAAGGGATAGCTTCTAAAAGGTCAAATTCTCAATTTGATCAGGAACGAGAACAGAAGAGATGTAATTATCTTTATTGGCTGACGTTTCGGGTTTGCTACCCATTTTCAAGGCTAAAATTATAATAAAATACAATTGAAACAAATGCGAGCTTTGAAAACGGTGTATAAAACTTAACTTTTTAAACTTTGATCACTATTACAATTAAAATAAACATTCAATACACCTTATCTGAGTTCTAACAAAAACTGACTCAGAATAGAAATTTTAAAAACTATAACTATTGGTTGGTAGATTAGGGTATGAGGAGTGGAACGACTGAGGAATTGCGAATGAGTGTGGGGTAAGGTTTCTTGATAATATAGAGGGATTCTAAAATTCTAAGGTCAAAAGGGGATGAATGAGCGGCTAAAATTTTAAAATAATTAAAATTAATATTGTGATGACAAAGAATGGCATGGTCTTGGGTTCATCAATTTCCCGGTTCTTCCCAGTCCCGGTACATCAGGATTCAAACTCATGCAATCTCGGGATTTAGTATAAATCTTTAGTATCGCAGGAATATTGAAAAAGCATTTAAATAAGAATTATTATTCAGAAGAATAGGCCTATAAATAGTTTGAACACATGGGATATTTGTAAAAAAAAAATATATAGAACATAAATTTCCTATTTCCTATTAATAGTATCAAACTCTCTCTCTGAAATACCCAAAGATTTTTCCATGTTAAGCATTGCTTTTAGAATGCATTTCTTAAGAGAACATTTCTAATATATCTAGCAAGCTGTTCCACCTCATTCGTAAATCGAGTATCAATTAAAGTCCTTACCGTGCCTCCATGGAAGCGGCTTCTTCTTCATCATCATCTCCAGTTTATTTCTCAGCTGAGTCACTTCCAAGTCCAACTAAGCACTTCTTGAATCATTCTGTTTCTTGTAAAGAACATTACATACAGCTAAATAAAGTTCAAGTGCATAACACATTTGATGTTGAATGTTCATTTTCACGAATTCTACCACATTTAACCATACACTAACTCCACAGTTACACAGGCAATTACGTCCTTCTTCATAGAGAGGCAAATTTCAGCATATTTCTGTTCCACAAATTCGAATATCTTTTCAGCAGACATGGAACCAAAAATATGCACCATACTCACGTTCCAGAACTTTCCAGTTCCATGAATACTGATGTTCAAATAGCGACGATTTCGTAGAAATGCGTATTCATTGAGTGAAATGTTGAATCTTGCACCATCTGACACTATGTCGATTCCAAGAAAGCCAAAAATGTTCTACAGCAGTGGTTCTTAAACTTTTTTGCCCCGTGCCCCACCCCCCCTCCTACGAGTGACTTGTGACCCATCGCCCCCCTGATGTTCAAGTGCATTGACTAATATTACAGTTCATTAAATGTGTTTGATATAAAAAAAGAAACACGGACATCTTCCCTTTACAATTTTATTTCATACCGTACATTATATACAGTAGATAGATGTTGTGCAACACAATTCTAAGAACATTTACAGAGGTAACACAATCAAGTACTCATGATTAATGGGATCGACGGTACTGGCTCTTTTCACTTACAATACCGGCAATTGTTCACTGACCCCCCCCCCCCCCCCAGTTTAAGAACCACTGTTTTACAGAGTGTATGCCGCTAGAACACAGCCTAAAACAGGATCGGACAGACTCCACGCAGTATAACAGTCACGCTTCAGAATACTTTGCCAGCTATTATACTCTATAAATCTTCTTTTTAATTAAATTAAGTGTTAAGTATATATATATATATATATATATATATATATATATATATATATATATATATATGCCATACTACAGGAGAATCTACCTCAATTCAACATTACAAAATAACTACGAAAATTATTCAGATTCAGTGATAAATTTTAGCTTTGAGAATTACACTGGGAATTTCCCGGATTGGTGATGAATTTCCTGGGAAATAAGTTCACCAATTCACCCCAGGGATTCCACTTGTTGAACCCTAGTATGATCTCGTATCCTGAATTTTCCTTCTTCATCAGAGTCATCTCGGTCCTGTGGCTGATTCCTTTGTGGAAGCAAATTCTCACCTTAAGCAGTCTGGTGGTAGAGCCAATATACGTTCTTCACCCACAGTGAGGACAAGTAAACTTGTAAACAACACTAGTCCGCCTTAGCGGAGGAATACAATCTTTCAGATGGAAGAGAACCCAGTGTAAACAAATATTTTAATATAAGCTTAAAATCTAAGACAGGAAAACTTTGGCACAGAATATGTCAATATGTCTTTTAAAGGATACATTAAGATACAGTATCCCAAATGCGGAATACAAATGTATCATATATCTTTGGGGACAGTAACTATAGGGAGTTTAGGTCGGTAAATAGAGAAGAGGAAGTCAGAAATTTGGCTGTAAAACACAGCAATGGGATAACCGTTTTTATAGAAATAATCTTTTGGATATACTATCTTTTGGTAAAAACCCAAATAGGATGAGGACAGGTGAAACGAGGGTTCGAATAAACAAATATGTAAACAAATACGGGCAAAAACTATGTAAGTTAGTGCCTTCATCCGAACATTAAAATTACAATGGAGACCGAAACAAATAACTCTTTGCCCTTCTTGGATGTTAAAATATCTAGACTTAATAAATTTTGCACTTCGATTTACAGGAAGAAGTCCTTTACAGAACTGGGCAATAACTTTCATAGTTTTTGCCCATAGTTCAGTTTTCATCATGTTAGAAGTTAGAGCAGATAAAGTGTATTGAATGTTTATTTTAATTGTAATAGTGATTAAAATTTTTTAAAAAATTGTGAATTTTATCACTGTTTTTGAAGATCGCATTTGTTTTAATTGTATTTTATTAGAATTTTAACCTTGAAAATGGGTAGCAAACCCGAAACATCAGCCAAAAAAGATGATTACATCTCTTCTCTTCTCGTTCCTGATCAATTTATATATATATATATATTATATATATATATATATATATATGCATTTAACTGCAATGACCACGCAGTATATAAATGAATAGAAACGACATAATATTAAGGAACGTTTCTGCACACGCGGAAGAGAAATAACGAATAAATGAAAAATGAGGCGAACCGCCCGGGAATCGAACCCAGGGCCTTCCGATTGCCGGTCAGACATGCTACCACTACACTACGGGCCTCGATCAGTCAGAAGTCGCAATTCTCCTACATAGGGCAGAAACCAATGCCTTGAGAGGGCACCCTCGCAAATCGTGAATATGTACATTTAACAGCAATGACCACGCAGTATATTAATGTATAGAAACGACGTAAGTATAGAGGAGTGTTCTGCACACGCGGAAGAGAAATAACGAATAAATGAAAAATGAGGCGAACCGCCCGGAATCGAACCCAGGGCCTTCCGATTGCCGGTCAGACATGCTACCACTACACTACGGGCCTCGATCAGTCAGAAGTCGCAATTCTCCTACATAGGGCAGAAACCAATGCCTTGAGAGGGCACCCTCGCAAATCGTGAATATGTACATTTAACAGCAATGACCACGCAGTATATTAATGTATAGAAACGACGTAAGTATAGCGGAGTGTTCTATCCAACCGGCAATTGGAAGACCCTGGGTTCGATTCCCGGGCGGTTCGCCTCATTTTTCATTTATTCGTTATTTCTCTTCCGCGTGTGCAGAAACGTTCCTTAATATTATGTCGTTTCTATATATATATATATATATATATGTATAGAAACGACGTTAGTATAGAGGAGTGTTCTGCACACGAGGAAGAGAAATAACGAACAAATGAAAAATGAGGTGACCGGCCGGGAATCGAACCCAGGACCTTCCGATTGCCGGTCAGACATGCTACCACTACACTACGGGCCTCGATCAGTCAGAAGTCGCAATTCTCCTACATAGGGCAGAAACCAATGCTTGAGAGGGCACCCTCGCAAATCGTGAATATGTACATTTAACAGCAATGACCACGCAGTATATTAATGTATAGAAACGACGTAAGTATAGAGGAGTGTTCTGCACACAAGGAAGAGAAATAACGAACAAATGAAAAATGAGGTGACCGCCCGGGAATCGAACCCAGGACCTTCCGATTGCCGTCAGACATGCTACCACTACACTACGGGCCTCGATCAGTCAGAAGTCGCAATTCTCCTACATAGGGCAGAAACCAATGCCTTGAGAAGGCACCCTCGCAAATCGTGAATATGTACATTTAACTGCAATGACCACGCAGTATATTAATGTATAGAAACGACGTAAGTATAGAGGAGTGTTCTGCACACGAGGAAGAGAAATAACGAACAAATGAAAAATGAGGTGACCGCCCGAGAATCGAACCCAGGACCTCATTTTTCATTTGTTCGTTATTTCTCTTCCTCGTGTGCAGAACACTCCTCTATACTTACGTCGTTTCTATACATTAATATACTGCGTGGTCGTTGCAGTTAAATGTACATATTCACGATTTGCGAGGGTGCCCTCTCAAGGCATTGGTTTCTGCCCTATGTAGGAGAATTGCGACTTCTGACTGATCGAGGCCCGTAGTGTAGTGGTAGCATGTCTGACCGGCAATCGGAAGGTCCTGGGTTCGATTCCCGGGCGGTCACCTCATTTTTCATTTGTTCGTTATTTCTCTTCCTCGTGTGCAGAACACTCCTCTATACTTACGTCGTTTCTATACATTAATATACTGCGTGGTCATTGCAGTTAAATGTATATATGTACAGTATATCATTGGCACAGATTTCCCTATTCATTGTCCACTACCATTATTTTCCGTAGCATTATTTTTTTTTTCATTCTTGCAAGCGTAACTAAATAGAATGTGAAATTCTCATTTAATGGATAAAGAAGAAAAAGAAGTCGCGTTCCAAGGCTGCTTTTAATGGAATTAAGTTCTCATTTTATTGTTTTGCTTTAGCGGCAGCAATGAGAGGAAAACTTAATTATTATTATTATTATTATATTATTGATTGACTGAATTTTTATTGGGAGGTTTTAGTCGTAGGAAGAATGTAAAAATTAAGTTTGGCACTCATTACCCCCCCCCCCCATAATGACTCCCCCCACCCCACAACATATGTTTATTTATTAATTAGATATATATATATATATATACTGCTACTGTTTTTAGCGATATGTTTATTATTTCTCTTACGTTTATCGCATAATTCTGTCTTAATCCTTTTATTTACTGTACATTAACGTTATCATTAATAACAAATAATGATAAATAATTGATAATAATAAATAATGACACTATTGATGACCGCCAAGATAGGCAAAAGGCTCCAGGGCCAATCTGTAATTAAAATAATTTGGGTGCAAACTTCCATGTTGCTACATTAATTTTATCAGTAAACCTCTCTCTCTCTCTCTCTCTCTCTCTCTCTCTCTCTCTCTCTCTCTCTGAAGGACAAGTATCCGGGGATAGATAAGGGGACTTCCCACTGATATTCCTCGCCAGAAAGAGATTTTCTCAACTCTCGTGGTGGCACAAAACAGCGAAGTATGAACTACTCAGTATATCACTTGCCGCATGAACACGTTTCACGGCGGGAGACCCCAAGCTGAAACTCGATGAAATTCAGAGAGTTGGCAGAGAAATACACATGACAGACTCCAATTATAGAAAACAAGCTTTCACACACACTTACCTATCTTGTTAATAGACTAGATAAGTATTTTATAGAAATATGTAATTTCCTAATGAACAAAAATTAAAAAAAAAGGAAAAATTTGCATTTCTGCCGTCACTATTCCTTTTTCTCTTCCTTCTCTTGGGTAGCTGGGTGCATGTGAAGGGTGAGGGCATGGTATGGAAAATCTGATTTCCTTTCTCAGTTTTAACCCCTTTCCCGTAGAAGTATTTCATTACCTTGCCAGCGTGATGGCTTTGCGCTTACAGGGGTGTAGACATGAGGAGTTGCTTAATCCTTTTGGGGCTAACCTGGAGTGGGTCATAAGGTCTTCGTAGGCCCGATACATAGGTAAATAGAGCTATAAATATTTTGTATAAAATCAAAACATACGTTCGAGGTTTTGGTGACGATACCAAGTAGTTGATATACGATTAGTATAAATGTACCAACCAACCAAGGTTCTATATCATTTTAGTTTATACAACCATGCTCTCTAGTGTACGTAAATGTAGAATTAGTTTATATTTTCTCCTTTGTCTACTTTTCCAGGGTTAAGGTATTTTCTTCAACCTTTTCCCGTACCCGCCTCTGGCGGGGAGGGAGCGGAGGATGGGAAGAGAGTCATATGGTTTTCTATCCAATTTTCTCATACTGCTAAAATAATTAAAAAATGCATTAGTTTAATAACAGGAACCTTCCTGAGTGAACCGATAGGTGTTTGAGGCTTCCACTTGTCCTCGTAATTACTTGTAACTCTCTCTCTCTCTCTCTCTCTCTCTCTCTCTCTCTCTCTCTCTCTCGTTTCTATATGCATTTAACGATCTCTGTACGTACACTTGTCAATTAGATTAATGAAAATGATGAGCAGTTGCTTACTTTTACTTAGTAAAGAGCACTAATTTAGTGAAGTAGCAGCAATTTGTTAGAGTAAATTTGTAAATTATTACTGGGAGCTGTTCAGTTTCTTTTTCTCGCAAGTTAAGTTCTATGTATGATGAAATTATACAATAAAAAAATGGAATGTGATATTAAATAACGTTAAGTTTGATTGTGGTGATACTGTGTGTGTGTGTGTGTGCGCAAAATAAAAATTAAATATAGAACGTGTAACTTACTTTTGGGGATACATTCCAAGGAAAATTTTACCTTCTTTTGAGTATCAAAACTTCTTGTCAGATGATTAAATAACGTCTTTTAATGATACATAACTTCTTTACATAGAAGAAATGGCTTTCAAAACTTTTTTTTTAAGTGATTTGAGACAAAAGAAGATAATATTTCTATGTATAGAAGAGCGTGGGAAGCCTTTTTTTGTCTGGGATATACGTAAGGATACTACATAATATGAAAAAGCCTTCACGGAACCGTGCAAGGGTTATTTTGTATGCATGCACCTAATTCTTTTATATATATATATATATATTAGGGCCCTGCGAAGCTTCGAGATTCGATTCGATTTCGAATCGGGAGAGAGGATTCGATTCGATTCGTTAGCTTGGGCTCCGATTCGATATTTTCGAATCTCCATTAAGTCCGGTAAACAACAACATTTATGTTGTTTTGAAGAACACTTTTCTTTTTAGATTATAATTCAATCTATATATTGAGGCCAATCTCTTGCGCAATAACACTTTTATCATACTTTTATACCATTGTTCCTCCTCATGATCAAATACTTAATACATTTTTTTTAGAAGGATTTACTTAGTCCTTTGTTCTCAACAAGATTTAATTAATTTTATGCTTATTACTAATTGTCTGTAGAAATACTCTAATTTTTATGTGTACAGTTGATTCGATTCGAATTGTTTGGGATGATTTGATTCGAGATTCGATTCGAAAAAAAAAATTGTGATTCGCAGGGCCCTAATATATATATATATTATATATATATATATATATATATATATTGCCTTATTAATTAATGCTTATTGACACGTGTTTCCTAAAAGGTAAACTGCCAAATTTCTTTGGCTCATATTTTTTATTAATTAATTTATTTAAATTAGTTATTAAAAGAAAATAAGTGAAGCTTTTTATTGGCAGAAGACTCGCTTTCATAATACATATCGTAATAATAAAAAATAGAACAAAAAATAGACTTACAACTATACATTTGTTTGTAATATGTATTATTTTTATATTCACAAAATGGCTCGGAGTGTCGGAGTTAAACAACGAGAGTTTCGGGCTAATATTATTCTTTCGACGTGACACGTAAATATGATATTAAGTTAGGTTAGGTTAGGTAAGTTTAATTTATTATTAGACTGTTGATAGGATATCCCGGTAGACGAAAATGGTGTAGGCTAGTTGGTTTCAAGCTCTTCACTCTTCATTTGGTTTGAATTAACTAAACGAAATAGATAATGCTTGGCTTGTATTTCATTTTATGTCGAATAAATAGTTAATTTCGACACCGATGACTACGTGACTATACAAAACCCAATAACATTGAAATGAAATTACTAAATTAAAGCGTATTTCACGATATACGCCGTATCTCCTCGCAAAACGACCCAAATGGCTACTGAAATTGCAGCCAAAGGTTGATTATATCAAATTACTATCGCTTCCTCCTTACCTGCTTTTAAGATAATTATTATCATACTTATCATCGAGGTTATCATCTCCATTCCCTCAAGGAGTATACGTGGATCCAACTGGAAACCCTCTTTTGAGAGACGACAACGCGACGTTAAAAGGTTTAACGCTCGTAAACCTGTCCTTATGATCTTTCTTCGGACAATAAATTGACCAGTTTACCCTTCTGAATGGACTAATGTTTTAATTCCTGCAACAATTAAATGCAAATTCTCTCAGTCCAACTGACCGGTATTTCAACGTGTCTTGAAGTAGAATTTGCTCTCCTACTTGAGTGACAAGGAGGACGTATACAATAACTTATAGGTTCATGCTGAGAATAGTATACGAAGGGGTGTTAGCCATCCATTTAATGGAATTGCTCTTTGTTCATTGGGTTAGATATACCCCGAAATGTGTAACTACTCTGTTGTGGCTGTCTTTGTTCTAAAGATGTAAAGATGTGTAATGTGTCAGGTCACTCTCAGTAACTTCAATACCTTATAATGTATATAATAATATTTTCATTAAAAAAAATTAGTCTATATTCAAATAATGGGGAAGTGTAAATTATTACACTAATTAATGGTTGGACCGTCTGAGAAATATTTTGCTCACACACACACACACACACACACACACACGATATTTCTGTCCCGTTCCTCACACGGCTGAGATAATAATAATAATAATAATTAAAACGCTTGAAACAAATGTATAACTTAATTAGAACGAAGAAGAAGAGAAAGAAGCATAAGAAGAAGAATTGTAAGAACGATGTCGGATGTACATACGTCACGGAAAGGCAAACGGAGGAGGTACACTGTGGAACGGAGCTTCAATTGAGCGGAAGGCCGATATAGAGGAGAGACATCTCTGATTTAGGATGAAAGGAGGAGACAATATATCAGAGCGGAGCATGTTGGATTCGGTCGTAGCGCAATCTAGGATTAAGGTTAAATCACTGGTGACAAGGAAGCGCAGTTCCAACACATATAAATGAGATGCTGCACGACCGCTTATATGCTCGATATCGCTCCTGTATTTTAGAGAGAGAGAGAGAGAGAGAGAGAGAATTTGATTGGCGAGTTATATTTATTGTATTTCCTAAGTTATGCTCGTATATATATATATATATATATATATATATATATATATATATATATATATATATATATATATATATATATATATATATATATATATATCGATATATGGGTTTGGTGAAATATCTCAGTTCAGGCTCATGCGGATTACGTACGTATATCATTCCATTATATATACAGGGCGTCCCAAAAAAATGTATACACACTTTAATAGCTGATAGCTCAATTGATGTTTCTTTCTTTCCAAGTTAAACCCATTAGAATTAATAATGGCAGTCAGACTAAGCTTTGAACAAAGGAAATTCATTCTAAAATGCTACTGGAAGTGTGAAAACGCAGTTGAAGTGCAAAGACAGTTTAGGAGGGAGTTTCAAACAGATCCACCAACGCGACTTACCATCACTCGAATTAGAGATAAGTTTGAAGCCGATGGAACTGTTCAGAATGTCCACAAGAAGCGTTCCGGAAGACCACGGACATCGACAAGCCCCCAAAGCAAGAAAGAGTACTGGAAACGTTTCACCAAAGTCCAAGAAAATCTGTGCGGCAAGCGAGTCGTGAGGTAGGAATTTCAGAATCGTCTGTCCAACGCATTTTGAAGCGCTGTCAATGGAAAAGTTACATTCCAAGATTAGTCCATGCTATTAATGAAGATGATGATGATCCGGACCGAAGAGTGGAGTATTGCGAGTGGTACTTGGCACGATGTGGATGTGGATTGGACGAAGGGGTTTCGTAGAATACCCTCCGCGTTCACCAGACCTCACACCACTAGACTTTTTTTATGGGGATACTTAAAAGACAAAGTCTACGCTATAAAACCTGCAACAGTCGCTGAATTGAGAGCAGCCATTGAACGAGAATGCACACAAATACCAAACGAAATGTTTCGTGATGTTTGCGATTCCATTGCTTCGCGTTATCAGCAGTGCCTGGACCAGAAGGGACGTCAGTTTGAAAACAGGCGTTGACAAAACAATTAAATAATGTCTGTAGATTTTATTACATTTTGAAAATGAAATGTATTTTAATAAACACTGCCTTTATAAGTATTTAAAGTGTGTATACATTTTTTTGGGACGCCCTGTATATATATATATATATATACAGTGGTGTAGTGCTAAATAAAGAAGTGAGGGAACGCATTTTGAAAGTGTTACTCAGATGCGGGGGGGACAATGGCGAGCGCGGCGAGCCCATACAGCTGGGGGTCCGGGGCACTGTAAGCCCCCGGGAAATCTTTTGAAATCTGACCAATTTCAGGGATATTTTGAGGTCATATGCACTGGATATTAGGATATATTCCAACGTTGAAGATGCAGTATTTCCAGTGTCATTAGATATACGACATCCAGTACGATCAATAAAAATAGCTAACAACTGGAATGATTAACTAAAAAAAAGTTAACAACTGGTACGCCGTGGTGACTGTTTCACCAGATCTTTATAGGCTAGCATTGCCTCAGTCAAAGCTAAAAGAAATGAAACAGTTAATGATTCTTTCTCATATTTCTTCTAGGGTGGAATTAAAATTTCATGACGTTAGAGATTTGTAAGTTCGGATTTATTTGAAATAGTGAGGGAACGCCGTTCCGTCTACCAAAAAAAGTAAGGGAACGCCGTTCCCACAGCACTACACCACTGTATATATCGGGTGGCCCAAAAAAAATGGCACCAATTTTGAGAAGTGATATCTCAATAACCATTGCAGCTAGGGACTTAAAAAAACAACCAAATGAAAGATAATTCTTTTCTCTTTAAATACTTATTCTATGGCTTGATGGTTATAAGCCCATATAATGCCCGAAATTGGCTTCCAAAAACAATATACAAAAAAAAGTTGCGCATTTATATTTATTCCTTGATCCTAATTTTAAATGAAATTTTTCTATTCCAGACCCCTCAAGATGGGATTGAGAGAATCTGATAAGAACATTATACAAGCACTACGTGAAGAAAAAGGATATTCATTAAACATAATCCTTTACGAATTTCCAAATAGAAATTGGAAAAAAGAACTGGCACATTTTTACAAAAACTTAAAGAAACCGGCAGCAGTCAACGGCGTCTGGGAAGTGGTCCACCAGAAACTATTAGAACGCCAGAAAACATTGAAAAAGTAAATGAAATGGTTTTAAGTCAAGAGGAACAACCGGGAACAAGTAAAAGTGAACGTGAAGTTGCGAAAGAAACCGGATTTCACGTTCATCAGTACAGCGAATTATTCGCTGTACTGATGAACGTGAAATCCCGGTTTCTTTCGCAACTTCACGTTCACTTTTACTTGTTCCCGGTTGTTCCTCTTGACTTAAAACCATTTCATTTACTTTTTCAATGTTTTCTGGCGTTCTAATAGTTTCTGGTGGACCACTTCCCAGACGCCGTTGACTGCTGCCGGTTTCTTTAAGTTTTTGTAAAAAATGTGCCAGTTCTTTTTTTCCAATTTCTATTTGGAAATTCGTAAAGGATTATGTTTAATGAATATCCTTTTTCTTCACGTAGTGCTTGTATAATGTTCTTATCAGATTCTCTCAATCCCATCTTGAGGGGTCTGGAATAGAAAAATTTCATTTAAAATTAGGATCAAGGAATAAATATAAATGCGCAACTTTTTTTTGTATATTTTTTTTGGAAGCCAATTTTGGGCATTATATGGGCTTATAACCATCAAGCCATAGAATAAGTATTTAAAGAGAAAAGAATTATCTTTCATTTGGTTGTTTTTTTAAGTCCCTAGCTGCAATGGTTATTGAGATATCACTTCTCAAAATTGGTGCCATTTTTTTTGGGCCACCCGGTATATATATACTATATTAGGGTGGTTCATCCTTATTGGGTCAAAAACATTTTTTAAAAATGTTAATGTGCTCATGTGCTCACTCGCTCTTAGGTTTCTGTCAGAGAAAACACCCTATGCCAAATTTCAGTTTAATGCGATGGTTAAGTGACATGGAAATTTTCACCCTTTGGCCGTACCAATACCCTGACCTGATCAATGTTGTAAAGGGACACATTAATAGTTAAAAACTTAAAATAAACCCTGTTGCCTGTTGTTATAGGGGGGAGGGAGACTGTAAAGTGAACTGGTTTCTATACTCTGTAAAGTGCCAGATGTACGACGATTATTTACAAACAAACTTGTGCCATGGAATTTCGTCGTTTGTAAAGAACGGTTGTAGGATATAGTCTAGATAAGTGAGTGTCAGGTCTCAAGTTTTAGGTTATAGTCTTCCTGTGTAGTTTTCATAGTTTTTGGTATTAAATTTATTTTATAGCGAATTCATATTCAGAACTGTTAATTGAGAGTAATAAAGTATACAAGGCAGCACATACTTAACCAGAGATGGGCAGTAATGTATTTATGTATTTGATAAATACTTAAATATGTATTTAAATATAAATTTGTATTTAAATACTGTATTTATAAATAAATTTCTTTCAAATACATTTTTAAATGCATTTGCAAAAAAATCCTCACTCTTGAGAATCAGCTAGAGACACTTGAAACGAAGATGCTCAAATACTGCAATCCTCTTCTTGCCGCAGTAACTCAGGGTTTCAAGACTAGATTTTTTCACTATTTGAATCTTGAACCCAGAGTTAATGATGCAGTTGTTGCAGCAGTCTCTCATCCCTTCTAGCTCAGCTGGGTAGGCTTGAAAAAGATTTGGGATTACCAGACCACGGCAGCAACTGTTTGTGATAAGCTCATCAATATGATCGACGATGCGAAAGGGGGCTCACCTCTCTTCTTGGAAAATGATGATGAGTATTTTCACTTCGATAAGACACTATCACCACAATCTCGAGAGGAAACTCCAGACATGGCCGTCATCTGATATCTGAACGATGCAGATACCAACTTGTCCTGCCTGTTCAACCACAAAACCATTCAGAAGGCCTTCATCGGCTTCATTAGGGCGACTTTTTCTTTTGCCTGAATGATTCATTCACTCAGGAGAGGGAAGCTGTCCAACTGACGTTTTGAGAGCTTGACACTGATGAAGGCAAATATGTAGTGAAATGAAAGTGCGAAGAGGCTTAGGTCCGGGATGGATGGATTTTTTTTCCATTACTGGGAGTATTTTAGTCTCTCATGATAGATAGATAGATAGAATAACCGTTATTAATAATAATAAAATAAATACATTTTTTCATTTTACAATGACATGAATAATTGTGAAGCTCGACTATTTATTTTATTTAATTTGGCCCTTAAGCTTTAGGCTTTGCTGGGCTCTTATTGAAAATAAGCAGCTAGTTGTTATTAATTAATAATGATAAATAAATAAATAAGTAAATAAATATTATTAATAGTTAAAACATATATTACAATATTAAACAATATTAATGGACATTAATCCTAGGTTCTTGTTAGTATGCCATTATTAATCGGGATTTCAACTTGGTTTTAAACAAATTTACATTCACAATATTTTTTATATCGGCATGCAAGTCATTCCATAGTTTCAATCCAATGAAAATGGGTAGTTTTTGAGATGAAGACAATCTAAATTGAGGTATAACAAGCTTTGATCCATTTCTGGTCTAATACGAGTGGATTTCTTGATGAGTTACAAAATATCTATTTACCCATTGCAAATTAATGATTTTGTTCTTACACTCGTAAATAAAAATAAAATGTGCCAATTTGGTTATATCGTTGAGCTTTAGTAGGTTTGGCTCTTTAAATAATGCACTAGAGTGATCAAGGAAATCAGCATCAGATAATAACCTTATTGCTCGTTTTTGGATGACAAAGATACTATTTAATGCGTTGTTAGCGGAGTTTCCCCAAACAAGGGTGCAGTATGTTATATAAGGAAGAACAAGAGTATGATAAAGAGTCAATAAAACTTGTTTAGGGACTACATTTCTAAGTTTAAACATTATAGCAAGACATAATTTACATGATCACCCCATTACAAATTCTTATCTAGCATTACACCAAGAAATTTTGTTACAGCACACTCCTTTATGGCGATTTCATTAACATTAAGTTCATCAAGATATACATTTTTTATTAGTAAAAATCATGAAATTTGTTTTACTAGTATTTAGGAAGAGTTTATTGGTGGTCAACCATTTCGTTACACTGATGAATTCTGAATGAAATATATTCTTAGCTGTATTAACATCTTTGCTTTTTACCACTCTTAATAACCTCCAATAATTACGTCATCTCGGAATGTTAATTTCGAGTACAATTTTCTGACTCTTGCCTGACAGGCAAGCAACCTATGTAATCGCTGCAACAGCACAATATTGTGGTCACAACATCGGAGAGCTATCCCTCTCGTTTAGTTCGGTGAGAGCGAGAGCGATGAATCAAGAATCGAAGGCGAGGGAGGTGATCCAAAAAGGTGTTCCAAAGGATAATTTATCGGACATTTTATTTTGGAACACCTTTTTTGGATTACTCTGTATAATTTAATAATTTTAATTGGTGGGGATTTTAACTTCCCATTCATAACCCGGAAGAAAAATTATTAAATTATACAGGGTAATCCAAAAAAGGTGTTCCAAAATAAAATGTCTGATAAATTATCCGTTGGAACACCTTTTTAGATCACCTTCCATATGATGAAAAGTTCTACGGCAGCATTACAAAAAAGGATAAAACTCAAGCACTAATGCAATTAGATATTATGGAAATTATGCATTGGCACAGAAAATCTATGAAGCAACTCGAAAATAGAAGGTTTTGAATTTAATTTTGACAAATAACAGTGACATAATAATAATAATTGATATATATATATATATATATATATATATATATATATATTAGTGGTGGACCGGATGTCAGTTTTTCAACATCTGCGGATGCGGATTTTTTATTTCAATATCCGTGGATGCGGATATTTAGTTAATCTATTAATATAATATAGAATTATGAATATATGACATAATTTTTCAAATTTCGTGATATTACTATTATGGCAGGCAATGCATAAGAATTAAAATTAATATTAATGTTTTCATTATGATAAAATAATAACTTTCTCAAGAGTTTCAGCCACGGAAAATTCAATGAAACGAGTTTCATTCAATTTTCTGTGTTACCACGTATTTATATTTTGAGGTTTATATATTTGTTTGTTCATTAATAATTAATACTTTACATGAAATGTGCATGACTGGGCATTATAAGCTACTTATAAGCTAATTTAATTGTAAATTGCATAATTTATTAGAGGTAATATCCGCATAACATCTGCAGTCAGAAGTGCGGATGCGGATGTTAAAAATGACGTGGATATCCGCATATGCGGATGCGGATATCCGGTCCACCACTAATATATATATACACACACACACACACTTTTTTTCAAACCTGATCACTTGCATGAAAATTTAAAACTTTCCCAGTCAAGAAGTGTTACTTTCGTAAGCTGTAAAATTAATAATAATAATAGTAATAATAATAATAATAATAATAATAATAATAATAATAATTCTAAGACCATAACAAAAAGTTTCTAATAGCCAAATTTAGAAAATCTTCGACAATTCGGATAGAAATAACCAATAACGTTTACGCTTTCTCGAACGCCCTAATGTGATTGGTCGATTAAAAACTTTGCCAGTCTCGAAAGAGATTTCAAAATTGGGTATCTTTTAACCCTTTACTGGCCAAATATTTTGTAGGGTTAAGTTATGAATGCGTGTATTTGAAAGGTTAAAAATTTGTCCTTTTGGGCAGTAAAGGGTTAAGGGGTATGTTTATGAATATATTGCGTTAAAAGTCTCCACGATGATATCAAGTTATTCGAAAGTTTTGAATTTAAGTATTCATTGTACAAATATAAGAACGATGAATAATACAAAAAATTGTATCGGAAAAAGTTTGTGTAAATATTGAAACAAAAGAGTCGAGGTGTTTCTTAAACCGACTGTACACACTTTTTGTGTACGCGTGACTTATGTAGATAAATTTACAGACGTTCGAAAAGAAAATGTGCGCAGTAAATTATAAATATGATTTATGTGTATATAATACATATATGTATGTAACGTCCCAAGTAGGGTCCCAAGTAGGGGCTTATTTTGAAAACACTTTTTAACAGAGTAAATGAATACTAAATAAAATAATATACACCTTAGTCATTTTTTGTCCCGAAAACTTTTTTCTAAAGACCGGGACAGCTCTCTGAAAACCGGGACGGATGGATACCCTAGTCCCAAGATTTGTATCTCTGAGGAGAGAAACTTAGAAACGTCGTCTATGTGAACAATGAACGTCCTCTACGAGAATTAAAACTGACGTTTCTTGTGTCATCAGAATTCATCATTAATGAAGTCATCATTAATATAGTAGTCAGATGAAGTGGAGCGCGTTTTCCGATATAAACCAACGTCTCCAGTAGTTTTGTTTGCAGGCGAGAGTTGAGCACTTTCAACAGTTTTATGCTCTCTCTCTCTCTCTCTCTCTCTCTCTCTCTCTCTCTCTCTCTCTCTCTCTCTCTCTCTCTCAGCAGTTAATTTCATATATTTATATATATATATATATATATATATATATATATATATATATAGTGTGGCACATACAGTTATCCCTCCGTTTGTATTTTGCGTAAAATTAATGGCATCTTTTTTAGGGGTTTATTTCCGGAGCTTTCAATCGGTTTGTAAAACCGAAAACAAAAGACTGTCGATTCGTGTTCAATTCATCATTCTTCTTCTTTTTATAGAATTCACTGTTCTACAGGCAATTTTATTCGTGGTTTTTCTGCCACATCGATTCTCACAAGTTATTCAGAATGTGTTTTCTCATTCTGTCATTCATCTGTCTTTGTATATATATTTTTTTTATGCACGAAGGAGGGGTCAAGGGCGAACGCCTGCAAATAACCCCCCTCCCCAACCCCGTCCATATAAGGAAAAGGAGAGAGCTGAAATCAAGGTCTCCGAAGCTGTTAAAAACTCTGCCTTTTTTTTTATAAAGTTTGAGAAGAATGTGTAGTGTGTAAAATGCATTTATGTGTAGTGAGGAATAGAGAGAAAAGAGTGTGTTTGAGAACTTGCTGGACTACTCACAAGGTAGATGAGACGCGGAAAAAGATCAGCTGAGGACGACAGTGACAGGAGAAACGAGAGTTCCAGCACTCCCTCTCTCCTGCCTAACCTACCCTGCTCCTTGGATATATACTAGGGGCACTCAATATATTTTGCCCCACCCTTTTTTCTTAGCTAAATAATAGGCCATGGGGCTGAAATGTCTTTTGGGCTGTAAGTTTGAACTTTCTGCGCTTCACATAACCTGATTTTTCCAGTTTGAACCTCCCCTCCTTGTGTAAAACCGATGGTTAACGCAGTTTCGAAAATGGCATCTGACAGTTATGTGCGTCGTAAACAGAGAGCTGTTATCGAGTTCTTAACCGCAGAGAAGGAAACAGTTAGAAATATTTACAAACGTCTACAAAACGTTTACGGAAATGCTGTTGTTAATCGAAGCACAGTTGGACGCTGATCTAAACGTGTGAGATCATCGGAGAGAGAGGGAGAGCCAGCCTGATGATTAGCCACGCAACGGTCGCCCGGCATCGGCTGTGACATCTCACACTGTGCAACGTGCTAACAGCATCATTCGATCAAATCGGGGCGTCACATACAAGGAGCTATCACTGGAGCTAGGAATTAGTGAAGGAAGTGTGAATACGATAATTCAGCAACTGGGATACTCAGAAGTGTGTTCACGGTTTGTTCCTCGCGAACTGACTGAAGATCACAAAGCCCAGAGAAAAGAAATTGCTTCTGAGTCGTTGGTTCGATAGGAGACAGAAGGGGATGACTTCCTTTCACGAATTGTGACTGGGGATGAGACTGGGGTACACCACTTTGAACCTGAAACAAAACGCCAATCCATGGAGTGACATCACGCAGACTCCCCACGCAAGAAAAAGTTCAAAATGGCTCCCTCTGCTGGAAAGGTTATGGCCACCATCTTGTGGGACATGAAAGCGGTGATTCTGGTGGACAATATGAAGAAAGGACAAACAATCAACTCAGAGGCATATATTTCTACCCTACAGAGACTCCAGAGACGTATAAAGCGACTTCGACCGGAGAGAAAACTGGAAGACGTCCTTCTTTTGCACGATAACGCAACACCACACAACAGTTTGCAAACAAGAGAGGCCATCACAAAAATGCGCTTGACTGTGTTACCCCACCCTCCATACAGCCGGATCTGGCACCTTCAGACTTCGATTTGTTTGGGCCAATGAAGGATGCTATTCGTGGAAGAAAGTTTAAGAATGACGATGATGTTGTTGAGGAGGTTAAGAGGTGGCTCCAGCGGAACCCAGCGGACTTTTACCAGCAAGGAATAAAGGCCCTTTTTTCGAGGTGGAGGAAAGCCGTAGAAAAGGATGGAGACTATGTGGAAAAATAAAAACTTGTAAAAAAGGTATGTAAGTAATTGTGTACAAAATTTCTGGAACTTACAAGGAAACTTGGAAAGAAAAAAAAAAGGTGGGTCAAAATATATTGAGTGGCCCTCGTATATATGATGCAAACCCAGAAGGAAAAAGAAAAATGATTCCAAGACCTTTCGTGTATTCAGAAGTACACCTCGTTCAGGGTACTTCTGAATACACGAAAGGAGTTTGCATCATTCATTCATTTCACGTGTTTAATTGTGAAATTCATCCCATACATATATATATATATATATATATATAAGATGTATGTGTGTATGTATGCATGTACGTATGAAATCCATCTCTACATCTCCCTGTCTATCCATCATTTTCTATTCACTGCGTATCTATCTATTCTTTTGTCTCTGAAAGCAACTTGGCTATCTATTGCACAATTCGGTTCAGAAATTTTGTAATGGAATTGACTGAGCCAATTTGTTAACTCTCACTAAACAAAATTGTCTCAACTTTGCGAAACGTAAAGAGTAGAAGAGATGGGAAGAAGAGGAGGGATTTTGGCATTTTGAGAAGTGACTTATTGACATGCGTCTCTCAGGCGGGTGACAAGTCTGAATATTTTGATAAGATACGAATCTGCTTTCTTTACCCTTTGTGTGACGTCACACTTACGGTAAAATGAATACTCGCGTCGGAAACAGAAAATACAAGCTTGATTACTCCAGGAGAAAGCTATATATATATATATATATATATATATATATATATATATATATATATATATATATATATATATATATATATATAATATAAAATATTATATTATATATATATATATATATATATATATATATATATATATATAATAATTATTATATATATATATATATATATATATATATATATATATATATATATATATATATATATATATACAGTATGTCCCACAAAAAAGTACACCCAACTTTAGATTGTACTAACTCCTCCAAAAATTGAGATATTTTGGATCTGTTTGTTTGATTTAATATAGCAAATTATTCTTTTTTAACCTTCAAATTTATTCATGTTTAAACGAATTAGTTGTTTAAGCATCTGCTTTTAACTGAAGGGTACAACAAAATGGATTGCGCAAAATTGGTCAATGAAAAAATAATGTGTGTGCTATCGATGTAATGAAAAGACAAATACATAGTAATAGATACTTTAACATAATTTTAATAAGATACAAAGCAGATTTCTTTATTCCTTATTACTATTACAAAAGTTATGCTTAGTTTCGTTTTCTTTCAACATGACCGCCATTCCTATCGATACAAATCTGGAGTCGAGCTCTCATCTTCCCCATCACTCTTTTGATAAGATCTGGATTGTCTTTTAACAAGTTGATTTCAGCTGTGATGCGAGTCCTCAAATCATCTAAATTGATAGGTTGTGATGCAAATACTCTATTTTTCAAATGACCCCATAAAAAGTAATCACACCGGATCAAGTCAGGGCTTCTGGGAGGCCATTCAATGCCATGGCCTGTAGCAATTACTCTTTGGTGGAAGACTTCCTGCAATCATTCCTTCACAATAACTCTCCTGTGAGCAGGAGCTCCGTCTTGCACCCACCAAATACGATTAAATCGGTTTCCATAAGCAATACGTATTTGTGGAAGGATTTCTCGGTCTATCATTTCTAGGTAAGCTTCACCATTTAGATTACCATCGTAAAAGACCGGGCCAATTAACGCTCCATTACCGCACAGTCCTACCCAGAGAGACAGTTTTTGTCTAGAGTTATTCTTTTCGTAGATATGATTTTCAGGTGGATGATTTTTTGGTGCATATTGACGGCAGATTTGTCTGTTCACTAGACCATTCATAAAAAAGGCCGCCTCATCTCCAACCACTAATTGTTCCGTGAATCTTTCTGGTTTTTCAAGAAACCAATGGCGGTCATGTTGAAAGAAAACGAAACTAAGCATAACTTTTGTAATAAGGAATATAGAAAAATCTGCTTTGTATCTTATTAAAATTATGTTAAAGTATCTATTATTATGTATTTGTCTTTTCATTACATCGATAGCACACACATTATTTTTTCATTGACCAATTTTGCGCAATCCATTTTGTTGTACCCTTCAGTTAAAAGCAGATGCTTAAACAACTAATTCGTTTAAACATGAATAAAGTTGAACGTTAACAAAGAATAATTTGCTATATTAAATCAAACAAACAGATCCAAAATATCTCAATTTTTGGAGGAGTTAGTACAATCTAAAGTTGGGTGTACTTTTTTGTGGGACATAACTGTATATACACACACAGGGTGTTTCAGGAGGAGAGGTCAATACTTCGGGAGGTGATAGTATCGGTCATTGTGAGAAAAAAAGTTCATATGAACATGTGTCTAATTCTGAATGGTTACGGAGATAGAGCTGTTTGAATCTGATGCGCGCGCAGCTCTTCCTCCTCCTTCCCTCCCCTGTAACCTTGAACCAATTTAGGGCATATCATACTTTTCCGAGTCCGAATTTCACTCTGGCTATTATGTATTTTTATGTCAAATTTAATTCTAAGAGGGGTTTCTTTTCTGCAACTTTTCCCAAAAATCGCGTTATCATGTTCAAAATTGCGGTTTTCTGTTCTATGTTGAAATATCGAATATTCAATTGAACACAACCTCATATTTTTAACCCTTTGTCGTAATTTGTTGCCATTTAGACACATTAACTTTGCTTAACTCTTACACAGGTTTAATACATACATACATACATAAGAAAAAAAATCTACTCCATTTGAATCTTCGTAACCATTTGGACGCAGAAGGCGAAGTTCAATATTCTCTCAATAGATGGCTCTGAGCAATTACGCCAGTTATAATTGTGAAGTAGAAGTGAGTGGACGCCATTTTTTTCGGTAAGGCCGGTCATCTTTCCAAAGACAAGGCTTACTTGGCCATAGATGGCATGAAAGTCTGGAGGGCCAAGGAGGAGGTAATGGCCTCATCAGTTGAAGCTCTCACGCAGAGGTCAGAGGAGAAGATCTCTGGGATATTCTTTGATGGCAAGCAGGATAGGAACACAAAGGTGTTGAAATATGACCAAGTGACAGGGAGATTTCATCCTGGCAAAGTGATTGAGGAGCATTACACTATCACGTGGGAGCCTCAAGGAAGTTACCTCTTCCATTTCACTCCCGAGGAACATCAGGAAGGAGAAAAGCCTGCTCATAAGATCGCTCAGGGCCTGCATGAATGGCTTCTGGATCACGGAGCTGACGAGAGCCTTGTAATGATTAGGAGACTCTACCAACACCAACATGGGGTGGTCTGCAGGCGCCATAGCCCTATTGGAGAAGATGCTGGGTCGCAAGTGGCACTGGATGATCTGTCAGCTCCATGTGAACGAGCTCCCCCTGAGGCACTTAATCATCAAGCTGGACGGCCCTGTAACTCCCCGGTCAGGCTTCAGTGGGCCTATTGGAAAACTTCTTGAGAAAGTGAATGAACTTGAGGTCAACTTCAACTTCAAACCAGTTGAAGGAACTGAAGATATCATAGAGCTGCCAGTAGAGATAGTCAAATCTCTCTACACAGACCAGCACAACTGCTATCTTCTGATCAAAGCCATCAAGTCTGGAAGTCTCAGTCCACAGTTGGCTGGTCTCAAGTGCGGACCTCTGAACCAATCCAGGTGACTCATTACTGCACAGGCCATCTTGCTGTTGTGGATGAGGGAGCACGGACTGAAGGGGGAGGTGTTGAGGAGGCTCGAGGTCCTCGTGAAATTCTGCCTTAACTTCTACTTCAAAATGTACTACGACATCAAAGTGAAGCACCACCTCAAATTTGGCCCTGCACACGTTTTTTCAAGCCTGAGGCTGCTGAGGAACCAGACTACCGAGGTCAGGAACATCATCTCTGCTGCAGTGATAAGAAGAGCTTACTACGCACATCCTGAGAACATCCTGGCTTCGTTCCTGTGCAGTGAGGATGAGCATCAGAGAGCTTTTGCTGTGAGCCAGATAGAGATCAGAGAAGGAAGAGACTTTGGTGATACGACAGTGAGGCCCCATAAAAATCCCAAAGTCAATCTGCAAGCCACTTCACCTGAGGATCTCATCAACTGGGAATCAGAGAATATTTACGAGCCTATTTTCACCTGCAAGATGACCTCGACTGAGCTCGAGGATCTCAGGAAAACTCCACTCAAAGTGGACGCTTTCTCTGTTCATACTCAGTCCTGCGAGAGAGCTGTACAGGAAGTCTCAACTGCTTCCCAAGCTGTGTACGGTCACGAGAGGAGAGATGGGTGGGTGAGAGCCAGGATAGACCATCGAGAAATGCTCCCAGTGTTCAGATCGAAGCAGGACATACTTAAGAGCTTTTCAGGTTCGAGTGGCTGATGAAGAGGCTGAAGCCATCGTTAATGCTCATAAGAGCTGAAAGTCCTCATAAGATCATAATATAAGATCTTATGAAGCCACGCTTTTCAGGGATCCATGAAGAACAGGCGTGTAAACCTACACGTGGAGGTGGCAAGTCTCCCGCTACTCGATCAGAGTAGAGCTGGTGAGCCGCGCCTATTCTTTGAAGAAAAACTTAAAATTCTTAAGTTTTACATGAAATCTAAACATTTTTTCAGCACCCAGAGGTGTTGAAACACACAAGAAAGCAAGGATGAGGTCAGAAAAGCAGCTTTTAGACTAAATCATATGCAGAACAGCTGCGCGCTTTTGTTTGGGTGCCCTGAGGCTGAGGCTGCGTTAGGCAGCCTTCAAATCAGAAAATCGCGATTTTGACCATGAAAATGAGGTTTTTCGGAAAAGTTGCAAATAATAAACCCATCTTAGAATTAATTTCTACATAGGAATACATATTAGCCACTTTGTTTTTCCAAAATTTCAACCCTGAAGCCAGAGTATGATATGCCCTATATACGGGTGCGGCAAAAATAACGCCCTTTTTAGTTTATTCTCTTTTATTGAAGGAAATAAATCAATTACAGCATTTTAAGAGAAATAATAAGGTTTTTAAGAAAAATACAGCATTTTAAGAAAAATAATAAGTACTTTCTCAGTAAAAACTAAAAAATAACAAAATGCTACAAATAAAACTAAAAAATTATACTGTATAAAACTATAAAGATACAATTATTAAAAGGGCGTTACTTTTGCCGCATCGGTACTACTAGTATAATGAACCATGTAAGCTGTAATGTAATGTAACATAAGGCAATCGACAGCTGACTGTTGTGAGTCACATTGTTTGGTGTTTGAAGCAGTGTTAAGAATGCCACACACCTTCACACATGCCGAATATGCAGATATGGTGTATGTCTACGGTTTTTGCGATGGAAGTGCAACAGCTGCTGTTGCAGAATACCGTCGACGGTTTCCGAACCGCATAATTTGTCATTTCTGCATCTGATACCATTCAAAATGCCAATGTTTAAACATTAAATGTTAGAAACAGTAATTGGTTTATCTTTCTTGATTACCATTAACAATGCTTTCGTATTTGTAGATTCAAACAGCTCTATCTCCGTAACCATTCAGAATTAGACACATGTTCATATGAACTATACTATCACCTCCCGAAGTATTGACCTTTCTTCCTGAAACACCCTATATATATATATATATATACACACACACACACAATTTTGGAATTTCTAGATAACATTTTGTTTACAGATGATTCTAGCTACAATCCCTTAGAATCGATCGATTCCAGTTCTCATTCTAATCCCCCAAAGTATTCTCAAATTTGATTTCGGTGTGCTAACAGACGTTTGAATCACCCTGTATGAGAGAGAGAGAGAGAGAGAGAGAGAGAGAGAGAGAGAGAGAGAGAGAGAGAGAGAGAGAGAGAGAGAATCGTTTATTAATACTTCAGCACCTCTCTCTCTCTCTCTCTCTCTCTCTCTCTCTCATACAGGGTGAACCAAACGTCGTACCCGATGTAAAATATTTATCAATTGTGTAAATGTTGAACTATAGGTCATAAAGATGTTCATACGCATTATTTCTCCTATGTAAATTTACGAGCATTGTGTAACATTCTAATAGAGACGTTGGCACCCACATTTAGTGTCTGCAATACGAATTGATGAAACTTAATAAAACAGTGGATGCTAGTTTAGATATTTCAACTATGATAACACAAAGCATGGTTACTTTTAGTGGTGATGAACTACGTACAGGGGCCTCGTTAATACATTGACCCCCCTATTTACTTGGCAATGCTGCTGCGAGCTGTTCGTACCCTGAAATGGGCGTATTGGTGGAATGACACTCTAACCTTTTCATCTCGCTTCCATTTAAGCTGTGATTGCAATTGTTTTGAGCGTGCGTTGATTGGTAATATATATGATGATCTAACAGAGATATCTGAACTATTAAGAGCTCAATATAAATCATCTTTCAGTATCCCCAAAACTGATAAACTGATATGCGATAGAAACGCGTTCTTTGAAGAAGAACTAAAAGGGAAAAGTAGAACGGACTTCGACTTTACAACAGATGATATTTACACAAGCTATAGGGAAACTAAAAGCACACTCGGCGGCAGGACTGGATAAATGGGATGCCACACTGATCAAAAATTGCAAGAATGCAATCGCTAAGCCCCTGTATTGGATATGGAGACGATCACTAGACACGGGAGAAATACCGGCCATCCTGAAGAGAGCGAACATAGTTCAAATATATAAAGGAGGAAATCGATCCGAGGCCAAAAACTATAGGCCAGTGTCGCTTACGTCTCATCTCACTAAAATATTTGAAAAAATAGTTAAAGAAAAAATCTTTGACTTTTCGGAAACGCGGAAAAAATTAAATGATAACCAACATGGATTCCGGTCAGGCAGAGCATGCCTATCACAACTAATGGAACACTATAACAATATTATTGATGCACTTGAAAGCAATGAAAACTATGATACAATATACTGTACATAGACTTTGCCAAGGCGTTCGACAAGTGTAACCATGGAATCATAATACATAAACTGAAATATATGGGGATAACAGGAAAAGTAGGAAAATGGATATATAATTTCCTTACTGAGCGGCAGCAAGTCTTTACAGTTCAAGAAATATCTTCATCAGAATCAGAAGTCCTTAGCTCAGTTCCACAAGGAACAGTATTAGTTCCATTACTCTTCATAATCATGCTAACTGACATAGATGAGGACTTTACCAGAGACAACCCAGTAACATCGTTTGCTGATGACACAAAAATTAGTCGAAAAATAAGAAACCCAGAGGATATACGGTCTCTACAAACAGACATGAACAGAATCTGCAATTGGTTTGAAAGCAACAATATGAAATTTAACACTGAGAAATTTCAACTGTTAAGGTACGGAAAAAGGGAAGACCTAAAATCCGTGGAATACCATACCCCAAATGTACAGGAAATTCAGAGAAATTCTGAAGCAAAAAGTTTAGGTGTTGTAATGAGTGATGATGCGAATTTGAAACACAAAATAAGATAGTAGTAAACAGAGCAAGGAGAATAACTGGCAGATACTGAGAACCTTTAAACGAAGAGATAAGAATATAATGATTCCTCTATTGAAAACACTGATCATACCCAAGTTGGAATACTTCTCGGGTCTAACATCCCCATATAAAAAGAAGACATTAGACAGCTAGAAGGGATTCAGAGAAGCTTCACAGCCAAGATCAATGGATGCAAAGAACTAAATTGCTGGAAAAGGATACGTGAATTAAACTTATATTCACTGGAAAGAATATATATATTATATATATATATAAAATCAATAGGAATATGAAAACAAGAGATACGACTCTCAACATTTATTGGCCAAACGTTTCGGTCCACTCAGGGGCCATCTTCAGTGACTAAATAGAAGCATCTAAAAATAATCATAAAACTAAAGTAAATACAAATGTCAAACTGTACGATAATAAAATCTAACACAAAAAAAGTTAAAAAGTTGTAAAAAACTATCTGGATTATAAAACAAAATAAAAGTAAAATTAAAACAAACTAAAATTTCAAAAATTAAAAGTTTAAAAATGTTAAGTTTAAAATTTAAAAATTTAAAAAGGACTAACCTGGATGGTAAAAGTTACAAATAACAAGTGGACAGAAAGGAAAAAACAACTTAAGTTAGTGCGTTGGTTGCGTTTAAAAGGTGTTGGTTGGTTAGGAAGTATGTAATTTTATCGAGGAAAGGCTATCGTTTAGTTCAGGATTTAATTTCTTGATAAAAAGGGATTCTAAAATTTTAAGATCAAGTGAATTAGGAGCAGACGACAAAATCGCAAAGGAGTCCTAGGGGCACGGGTGGTCAACTGGTCATGGGTCTCTGAATGATGCCGAATAGCAGAGGATTCAGGAGTGGAAAGAGGGCGAGAAGTTCGATAAGAAAAACCCAAATGCTTCGAAATCCTAAGTTTTAACTGTAGGGCAGTCTGCTCCACATAACGACTTTGGCAGGTTGCACATGTATATAAATAAATAACAAAGGATCTCAAAAGCACGGGGAGGTGATCGCGTATTTCATCTGTCTCTTATATTGATACCAGGGGTATACTTTCCAATAAGATCGTGCCCCTGCTCACAGCACGCCAAACTGTCACATTCCTTGAGAACGAAACACCGGATTTTATCGAACCCAATATGTGGCCGGCTCGTAGCCCCGATCTTTCACCACTAGATTATGGTGTTTGGGAAGCCCTGAAGTCCAAAGTTTACATCCCTGGTACCAATATAAGAGACATAGATGAACTACGCGAAACAATTCTGCTCGGCTAGGAGAAGGTGCCTGAACGATATGTAAACAGTTGTATTGATCAGTGGCGTCCACGTTTGGAGGCCCGCGTTGAGCAGGAAGGGGGACACATCGAGCAACTTCTCAATTAAGACGATCAACATGCTAAGGTATCTATGAAGTTTGGGAGCTCTAGTCCCCTTACTTTTTTAATATGACAGTTTACCTCTAAGGGGTCACTTTTTTTACCCCCCTGTATATATATATATATATATATATATATATATATAATATATATATATATATACTGGGGTGTATAAAGTAACGCAAGTGAAGAGATAAATCGTATTTGAATTATATTAACGGAAGTGAACATGGGCAAGTAATATTTATTACATGTACTTTATAACAACTGTATATTCGATAGTAAAAAACAAGTTGAAACTAGTTTAAACCAGTGGAAATCGGATTTGTCTCTACACTTGCGTTACGAAACTAGTTTCAGCCAGTTCAAATCAGATTTATCTCTTCACTTGCATTACTTTATCCCTGCGTGTATACACACACACACACACACACACATATATATATATATATATTATATATTATATATATAATAATGCTTTATTCAAAGGAAAACATTAAATGCAGAGAAAATCACGTTTAGATCGACCTGTATTATAACCACTCTATCGACAAAACACGCATGAATTCGAATTTTTTTCGATAAAAAAATTCAGCAGATTATCTTCATCAATCGAGCGATTAAACTTGTTTTAAGAGACATACCATCACTGAACACAGTTCTCCCCGTGTGTGTGTGTGTGTGTGTGTGTCGGGACAAATGGGAAATTAGTGAGTGCACACATTTTTATTGAAAATTTATTTACGTCATTGTATTGTTGATGCGTGGAATCATTTGTTGGGTTTGCAAAATAGGGGGTTTATTAATAATATAAAGTAGAGCAAAATTTGTAGTATAGAAAACGTGTTAGTTAGGATATAACTTCCCAATAGGCCTCGGGTGAATCCCAGAAAAGGCTACATGACTGCCTGCGCGAAAACATCCAAACGGGTCTCAACGTGTTTGTACTGGAATGTGTGACGTTGTTTTGTTCAACCAGTTGGGTGTGAGGGAATACGTCACGTGATGCCACACCATGATTCCATCCATTCGCGTATTCGTAAATAATCTTAGTTTAAAATATATAATTAAATAATTTAATAGTGTCAAACGGGTAACAGACTGTAAGTTAGTTAACTAATATAAAGCAGTTAAGAATTTGTGAAACTCATAATATAATATAGTTAAAATTATTTGTAAGTTCCAGGATCAAGCGAAGAAAAGATGTGAGATTGTGTTTTCCCAATACGAGATGAAAATCTAAATTTTCGAGGCTAGAATGGAAAAAGAGGGCACAGAGCAGATCGAAAGTGAGTGAGAGAGAGTCAGCGAGAGTCAATTCGAAAGTCAGTCAATCAGTCAGAGATTCAGCAAGAGTCAAATCGAGTGTCAGTCAGTCAGAGTCAAGCAGTTAGTCGAACGTAGTTCATCAGAAGATCTTACATTCCCTACCTTGTCATTTTTATTTTAATATTTCCACCTGAGCCCGTGGGGAAAAGGGCCTACTTTTAAGATGAACTTAGGCTAGTAAATTCATCCAATTAACCTCCAGGAATAACAGTAGAGTTCTACATAAGCCTTATTCCCATTTCCTTAGGCGTATTTGATTTCCGATCATGGCCTGTTTCCTTTTATTAAATGTATAACGTAAGTGTAATTTAATTTATTCTGTGAACAAACATAAGACTGAAATATTAAAACTTTGTCGTTGTTGAGGTTTGAGTGAGGAATCATACGACGAAAAACATTAAGATATAATTGTCACGCTACCACCTAATGGACCACGCTACCACATCAACGGTAACATCCTTTCGGAGTGAGTAAAATTGGGTTGGAAAACATCTTCGTGTCCGCGCTACCAGACGTGCATTAATTTAGTCGTCACACACACACACACACACACACACACACCCACACCCACGAATGGTTCAATGGAAGGGCCATCAGTTACCGACCCCATTCTGAGTCACCGGGGAATGGACGTCACCCCGGGGAAACCTCTCACCCACATTTAAAATCATCTAGAACAGATTTCTTGCTGATCCATTCCATGACCCGCGTGGCTTTGCATTTGACACCCTCGAATTTCACAAACTGGGGTCAAAATACTCGCGGGCGAGACCTCTTTAAATACTTCAGCTGTGCGAATACATAATTTAAAGCACAAAGAAAACTAAGATTAATGCCTTTGAACTCTAGAAATATGAAGTTCATTGGCATTTGCCTGATGCACAGACGACTAAAGCGAAAAGAAGTGTGTAGACACCACGAAAGGTATGAAGGAACCCAAATGTACGATTTTATTTTAAAGGAAGAAAATCAAAACATTCAAATCTATTTTGTTAACAGTACGCTAAAAAAAACTGGTGATCATTCCCATTTTGGTTTAGTTCACTAACTAGTGAACTAAACAGGAACGGAGCAAGAGTGTCACGGGCTTTGGGGCAAAACTTATTTACGGGCCCCCTAACAAAATTTTTATTATACATTTATATTGCTTTTCTTTGCATTATTTATTTAGCATATATTTAAGAATTATGATACTACTTGTACGCATAGAGGCATGGAAGGCAAAACCTTATGCAAAATATTGAGCTTTAAAAAGGATACCGTGAAATAAAAGTTTACTTACGACAACATCAGAATTTAACTTTTCTTGCCTTTCTTTCAGCAAATTCATTAATTAAATCCTCCAAGTTAATATTTCTAGATTTCTTGTTTTCAATTGACATAATTGAGAGTCCACTTAATCTTTTTTCATTCGTAGAATTTCGAAGATAGTTCTTTATTAGTTTAAGTTTTGAAAACGATCTCTCTGCACTTGAAACTGTCACAGGAATTGTGAGGAACAATGTTATGGCAGTCACAACTTCGGGAAAACTTGAGCACAAAGTACTGTTGTCTTTAATTAAAAATGAATATAGCTCATGGATTGTCGTCATTTTTTCAATGTTTGTTTTTAAACACATTCGAAAAGAGAGTAATTGACTTGGAAATCCAGAGGAAATATCATTTTTATATTTATTTACTAGCTTTGTTGCTCTCTCAAATAACTTCTCATCACTTGTTGAAACGACCCGGGCCCCCCGGAAGGCCCGGGCCCAGGGGCACTGCTCCGCCTGCCCCTAGCTAGCTCCGCCCCTGGAACTAAATCAGTGAAACTTGGCAAAAGAACGATATTCATGCGGTGGACAGTCGTACAGTACCTATTTACTGTATTCACTCTAATCTTTTATCGTTTGTTTTACTTTTACAAACTCTTCATGCACCTCCTGAAGATGGGATCTTTAGCATAAATGAACACTTCTGATACTGAACCTATTAATAATTAATTAGAAGTTTTATCATGGTGACAAGTAGTTTTATCATTCTCCATCATATGGCAAGGTTGGCTGGATGAATGGGGTTGTTTAACCTCCTTCGCAACATCCAAGGTCATACGACGTGGGGGGAGGACCTACAGCTTTACGTGGGATATAGGGTTGCTATATAATCTGGACGCGGAGGACAGTCCCCATCCACCTATTCCCCAGATCCAATATTGCTTAACTTCACTGATCGACAGGAAACGGTGTTACGACATTGATAACGACGTAGCCCCTGGCAAAAGGTTTCTAAAAAGTCTGGTAATATGATGGCAAAACTACTAAGCGCTCTATTAGAAATAAAACGAGGCAGTAGCAAATATTTTGTCATTATCTTCAAACATATTAAATTTATAAGCAGTGAGATCGCCACTCATCCATTTATCACCCATCGATCGTAAATCTAGTTTGGTTATTGTGTTTGATTCGAAGCGCGTTTTTTATTATAGGGAAATTACACATAATGCTTTTATAAATGACAATAACCAAGAACCTCGGAGGAACACATGACAAATTATTTAATAAAGTTTTACATTATTTCATACGTGAATGTAGAGTAGAAAATTAAATAAATAATTAATGGAAAACCAATCTAGTTATTTTTGTTTTAATTAGTTTTTATCATCAAATTTAAGTAAAATATCGAATGTGGATAATAGTTGGAGATCTAAAAATACCAAGTAAACTACTAAAATGTAATACTATAAGAGTTTACTTGGTATTTTTTGGGTTACCCTGTACGTATTAATTATGCATTCTGAAATACTGATGTAGGGAAATTGAATTTAACATTAAATACTTGCTTTAATTTCATAGATTTATCACTTCATTGCAGTACTAAACTTAAGCTGCAACGGTAATAAACTTTGCTTCCATCGCTAAGGTTCTGTAATAGACTTGCAATTAAAGGCTTAGTTAACTTCAGTATATGTATATATATGTTTGGTTGAATAATCGACCGTAGTTTTTATTTATTAATGTATTATTGGTTTTTTCAATTTTTCGTACGACATTTTTCAATAATGTTGGTAAATTATAAATAATATTTCCAAAATTTTCCGACGTTTCGCTCTGTCCTCGAGCATCTTCAGGGAATTCGTTTGGAGCCATCTTCGTAGGTGTTCCGCGTAGAATGAAAATTTCTTGTCGGGACTCATAGCTCATTTCGGAGGTTTTTCCGCAGGTTCGCGTACGTGTACTCACGGGATTGGTCAGTTTCGTACGTGTAACTTGAGGATTCGTTCTTGACCCGTTCGCTGATTGGTTATTTTCGGGGAAGTCTCTTTTATTATTAATGCTTCGGTGATATGAAGTCTTTTCTTATCCCTTATTCGCGTTACCACCTTTGTCGCTTCCACTATCTGTTGTCGGGTCAGGTTTATTTTGCGTATGTTCCATCCGTGATCTTTCGAACTTCCTTCTTGTAAGTGCATTGTTAGCCTTCTTGACAGTGTTGTTATGATTGAGCCCACGTATCTCACGTTTCCTCGAAGCAAATTTGCAATCTTCGTTCGGGCCTTGAAATTCGTAAATTACGTGGGATTTTTGTAGATTTTCGGTTTTTTGAGTGATGTTATTTTTCATGAATAAGTTTTTAGTCTTCATGTTTCGGTAGTAGATGGCAAGCGATATTTTATTCTGATTTCTACATCTGACGTTTTCCTTTACTATTTTCCTTGTTACTCTTTCGTCACTTTTATACGCAGGCGACATTCGGTTTTGGTAAAAAAATTTATGAACAGCGCTGTTCGGTGTCGTCTCCTCTTTTCAGAAAAGAGGAGACGCCTAACAGCGCTGTTCATAAAATATTGCTTCCGCCCGAATTGTTCATTCTGACGAAGGTCAAGCATTTCACTCCACCTTAGACCCGCAATTTAACGTGGAATCCGAACCACGCCCCACCAGCAGCCCACCGTCTTAACCACTAGGCTACCCAGGGTACCCATTTATCTACCAACCACTTTCTTTATTTTGTGGAAGGATGAACAACTGGATTTTGCTGCGCGCCGCCTGCCGTCACCTTGTCTCGATCCTGGGGCTGATGGATTCGTAGTGAGCGACGCTAACCACTACACTACCGAGGCGCATATATATATATATATATATTTAGGAGAAATCCAATGACAAGGAGAAATGTAAATGCCATGAAAAGTCTTCTTTAATGCGCAACGTTTCGAGCAAATACGCTCATCTTCAGGCTGTATGATAACAATGTGAAATTAAATCAATAATTGAATGAAAAACCAGACAAGAAAATTTCTATAACCTATTCATAAAGGCAAACTTTAAAAGACTGAAAAAGAGGGTTAAATTCTAAGTTATACAGATTTACATTTAAAATTAAGAAGCTATTTTTAAATACATATAGTAAATGTGAAATTAATACACTGGAAAAATTAACAATAGTACACTGGAATAATGAAACTAACTACCTTTCACTGCAATTTCCGAGGCTAGACTGATTTAAGCACAAAACGAGAAAACATAAGATAAGATAAGATAAGATAAGATAATATGGTGAGGCGATTGGGGAGGGGGGATTATAAGGAATTGGGAAGGAGGAGGGATTATAAAAGTTTAAAGGGACGGCTGATGAGTCAACATTTAACGTCGGGGTCAAGTTTTAATATAAAGCGATTCCAGAATTCTAAGTGAGTTGGGACAGTATTACAACCAAGAATTTTAAAATTTTCTAAAGTGACATCAGTTTTACATTTGATACTGTGTTCCCGAATGCTAGAAACTTCTTTAGTTTTTAAATTTTACCTGTTCGGCCACTTATTCCCATATGCGAATAAAATCTAGCCCTGAGAGAGCGAACAGTGCTGCCAATGTAATTCCCAAGGAGACACCTAGGGCAGGTAAATAAATATACAACACCGCTACGCAACGAGTCAGGGGTTCGATCCTTCGCTGAGAAAAGCTACTAAAGACGTTTTATTAATAAATATGATGCGGAAATCAGTATGATAAAAAAATTTCCTTAACACTTTGTAAAATTTTAGCTTAAATTCCTTATTCAAAGGACCCATTTCAGGTACCAAGAAATAGTTTATATCCTTCGGCACTGTAATACAAGGAAGTTGAGGGCTATAAACATTATTTAAGAAGGATCTAATTAGTTTATCTACATATTGAACAGGAAAACTATTATTGGTAAAGTATGATCTTAGATTATTAAATTCATCATTAAGTAAGGTAAAACTAGAGGTCAAATTATATCCTCTGAACAGGAGAGTTTTAATACAAGACATCTTATAGTTGAAATCAGTAAAACTAAAAAAATTCATGCCCAAACCAGTGAAAGTGGGTTTCCTGTAAACTGATGTAGTAATAGAATCACCGTTTTTCGAAATTAAAAGATCTAAAAAGGGAAGGGAGCCATTTTTCTCAGTTTCCATTGTACTGTATACGTTATATTGGGGTGCAAAGAATTTAGGAAGTTAAAGAATTGTTGCGCTTGTACCGCATTATCAAAGACAGCTATCGAATCATCAACGAAGCGTCGATAGAAAATTGGCTTGAGATGAGTTGGAGATTGACTAAAAATTACACTTTCTAAATGAGTCATAAAAAAATCAGCTGCTAACGGTCCGACAGGTGATCCCATCCCTACACCATCAATTTGTTGGTAAACCTTATTGTTGAAAGTAAAATAGCATTGTTTGAAGACCAATTCTAAAAGTTCCTTAAAATGAGACAATGAAAAACCATGAAAAATATCAACCGAGCTAAAAACCCTATCTAAAATAATGGCAATAGTTTCAGATACAGGTACATTTGTGAAAAGCGACTTTACATCAAAACTGACAAAAACATTTTTGAATCGAAGTTCTCACCAAGAAGGTCTTTTTGGAATTCAAACGAGTTATTTATAGTGTAAGCATTTTTCGCAAAGGGTGACAGGAGACTAACAACAAATTTTGCCAATTGAAAGGTGGGTAAGTTATACGAAGCTAAAATAGGACGGAGAGGTGTTCCAACTTTATGGATTTTAGGCAAACAGTATTTGAGCCAGATTAGCACCAGATGCGAACAACTGAGAGTAAGTATCGTTTTTTATTATCTTTAAGGACTTTAGTCGTGACAGAAATCTATTAACCTGGTCTTCTAACCTTACAATGACTTTATTGACAGGTTCAAGAATTTGTTTGAATTTAGTAAGATCACTTAGGATTTCATTAGTTTTGTTTATGTAGTCCGATTTATTCAAAATAACCACTCCGTTACCCTTGTCCGGTCTAGTCACGACATCTCCTGGTTCTTTGCCAAATTCTTAATACACTGCAAATCACTCTTCCTAAATATGAAAGATTGAATTTAAGATTTCTAAGTTTATGAAAAAATTCTTGAGTTAGATTTGAGAACTGACATTTGAAATTATTGAATTCACCCACATGGGAACATTTTTCAAGCCATTAAAAAATTTTTCAAAGTAAAGAAAAACGAAGGCTTATATATTTGGAACAACGGAAGCTTAAATTGCAAACCAAGTGACAGTAAAAACTTTTCCCGAGGGGAGAGTGTGTAACTAGAAAGATTCGAAATTACCTTATCTGAATTGAAAAAATTTGGTGAATTCATTCCCAAAGCCTTTAACTTACGTTCATGTGTTTCCAAGATGGTAGAGTGAAATTTTTCTAGTTCACGTTGTACAAGAGAAATTATTAATAAATAGTCCAACAACGAAAAGGTATTTTAAGAGTAGTTATATAATGCCCAAGAGACTTATTATGAGAGTCCGAAATTTTGATTTTATAATTAATTTCATTATTTAATAAATATTCCAGGGACGATTGATAAAATTCAGAGTCATATAGATTGTCACGGTAGAGTTTGAAGTAAACAAATTTCGGGAAAACCCTGCAGGTCCGACACATTTCAAGAAAATAACAGTCCAGTTTTGACTTGAGAAACTTTCGTGAAGTCTTCCAAACATGGTTTTGTGCGTAAATCAGTCTAGCCTCGGAAATTGCAGTGAAAGGTTAGTTAGTTTCATTATTCCAGTGTACTATTGTTAATTTTTCCAGTGTATTAATTTCACATTTACGATATGTATTTAAAAATAGCTTCTTAATTTTAAATGTAAATCTGTATAACTTAGAATTTAACCCTCTTTTTTCAGTCTTTTAAAGTTTGCCTTTATGAATAGGTTATAGAAATTTTCTTTGTCTGGTTTTTCATTCAATTATTGATTTTAATTTCACATTGTTATCATACAGCCTGAAGATGAGCGTATTTGCTCGAAACGTTGCGCATTAAAGAAGACTTTTCATGGCATTTACATTTCTCCTTGTCATTGGATTTCTCCTAAATATTAAATTGAAGCTCTGTAGAAGCAACCCGCATGATTATATATATATATAATATATATATATATATATATATATATATATGCAAGTACATGCATGTATACCCACTACGCAACCGCGTATATATATATAATTATATATATATATTATATATATATATATATATATATGCCCATTATAAATTCAGACAAATGGGGCGGTAAAGCCTTCATATACTTATTTAGCATAGCACTACCATTAACAAGCAAATTTTATACTTTATTAACACACTGGAGTTGTATAGTAAATCTTGTGAGGTAATACAAAATAACGAAGTTATATGCTTTAAAAATATAGAGGTAAAGACAAAGAAGCACATATAAATTATCTTTTGTAAGCTACAAAAATATGTTTAGAAATACATACAGTTACGATATTCAGCTAAAATTTCACATTCCCATAACTACATATAGGTATTCAGCTAAGATTATACCCTCGTATTTATTTGGATATTAGACGCTGAAATATAATTATATTATAATATATTAATTAAAATATGGAAATATTAATTACCTTTTCCTTATTGAGTATCTTAACAACTTTAGATGCCTTGACCTTGCTCATATTTGGTTTTATTTTACCAGTTATTATTATTTTTTGTTTTGCTATTATAGAAATATGGAAACAAATATAGAAACAAGGGTATGGAGTTTAATCTTGTCACGACAGGGTAATTTTGTTACGACAGGGGATAGAGAGTTATGGCTTGTATGAGTTGATGAATTTGTCTTTCAGTTTCCTTTAGAAGATTTTTAATGTCCTTCATTGTTTTATCTCTTGATCAAGTGAATTCCAAAAACTGTAGCGAAAATTGACATAATATATTTTGTGTTACTTTGTGTGGGTTCGAACGACGGTTCAGGATCGACCTGTGGTCGACCGCTCTGCAGCATCCCGCCTCATTTGCAGGATTTGGTGAAGGAAGGAGGACTTTTACCTTATTTATCATTTGTATATATTAGATTCCTCTTTTAGTTAATCATTATATATATATATATATATATATATATATATATATATATATATATATATATATATATATATATATGGGTTAGACAAAATAATGGAAACACACTCATTTTTGGTGCTGTATTTTCTGGTATAATTAATGGCGTTATATAATTTACCAAAGTCATATGTAAATGCGTATAATATCGAGAACATCTTTTATTTTAATATGCTCATGTTGATATTTCCTGTTCTTGTAGAATAAATAAAAATATGGCGCTTGGAAAAGATGGCACAGACTGTGAAAGAGGCGTACCAATAGGAACCCATTTGGTTGGTGTTTCAGTATTAAAAGTGGCGTAATTGCTCCTGTATCTTGAGGAACAGTCCCCAACGTTGTGAATACTTGGAAAAAAACGGGGAAAAACGACATCACATAAGCATAATAACGTTCCCATTATTCTCTCCAACGCCAACCTCATTCGAGTTTTTGCGCTGGTTGGTGTTATGAGGGGCTTTAATACAATTCGTATACCATCATTTTGACTGATACCGCTCTTTGCACACTCTTGTTTAGTTATGAACGAAGTCTGAAGCGACAGTCTTTGGTTCATGCTTTACGGTTCGTAATAAGGTTCTTCTCTCACATTCTGTCAGGGTTGTTTTACGCCCACTATATTCCTTATTTGATGTACTTTTTTCATTTTCTTCCATGTATTCATAACCTTGACGACTATTCTTCGAGATACAGGGGGCAATTACGCGACTTTTAATACCGAGATGCCAACCAAACTGGCTCCTACTATCATGCCTATTTCACAGTCAGTGCCATCTTTTCCAACCGCCATATTTTTATTTATTCTACAAGAACAGGAAATACCAATATGAGCATATTAAAATAGAAGATGTTCTCGATATTATACGCATTTACGTATGAATTTAGTAAATTATATAACGCCATTAATTATACCAGAAAATACAGCACCGAAAATGCGAGTGTTTCCATTATTTTGTCTAACCCATATAATACACACACGTGAGTAGTAAGTAAAGAGACACGAATGCTATAAATTTTACCAAAAAATGTTGGATAATTTCTAATGTTATGATATAAAAAATCTAATAAATCATTTTTTTTTTATGACGACGCTGAAGTCACGTTTCAAATCAATTTTTATTAACTTTTGCCTACAAAAACTGAATTTGAAGAGAAATCCTAAAATCTAATTTTTTGTCCTTCAATAATAACCGGGTGCCAGAGGTGCCTACGTCAGATGGCACCTTCGTCTATAGTTGCACCCGTAGATCTTCGTTTGAGGCATAGTTAATCTGACATCTTGAAAGTCCCTCATCTCTCTCACATGTATTTCTTCAGCCAGAAAGGAAGAGAAGACGAGAAGACAAATGTACCATCTTCGTTTTACACACACACACACACACACACACATATATATATATATATTATATATATATATATATATGTGTGTGTGTGTGTAAAACAGTAAAAATAATTTATATATATATATATATATATATATATATATATATATATATATATATATATATATATATATATATATTAACTGCAAACAACACGCAGTATAATTAATGTAAAGAACGACGCTTGTGTAGAAGAGCGTCCGCACAAGAGAGGAGAAAGAACGAACAACCAGGATTCGAAGTCGGGTCCTCTGACTCGGAAACGCTAGCATCGACCATTCTGCCATGACAGAATAAAAGTTAATGCCTGGCGACATTTTATAATTGAAGAGAACGCATCTTTCTTGTTCAGAGCTGTTTTTACGTTGTTAACCCCCTTGCAATCAAGCCAATCAATGAACAGCATTTAATTTAAATCCATTTGGGAAACAAGAGGGAGGGTATCGTTCAATGCGAATATAATCGTATAATCGCGTATTTTTCGCATATGCAAATTTTAGCCCTCACTGAATGTTCAGTGCCCACATCGCAGAGTCAGAGGTCGGGGCAGTGGCGTGCGGTGGGCGTGTCCACAGGGTAAGCGGTAGCTGGCAATATATATATATACACACACACACACACACACACACACACACACACACACAAACTCAGAATGGTCCCCTGAGAAACTTATATGTTAAACACAGACCGTGCATGGAACAAGGAACTCTTCTGGGAAATTACATCTACTATAGTTCGAATAAGTAATGATAAATGTCAAATACTATAGTTTTTTTCTTTTTCATGACGCCATGTTCAACTGACTCATATAACCAATGTACGGCAAATGGCAGCCGAATCGACGTGCAGTGTGCCAACAATTATTAACGAATTTACCTGATACAAACATAATTAATGTAGGTCCTTTAGTTACGAAATTAATTATACGCCGTGTAAACTTATTTTCTGACCGCCCCTCGTGTGTGTGTGTATATATATATATATATATTTACATGTATATATATCTACACACAGTATGTATGTAGGACAAATTGGTAAAACTTCAGATGTCAAAATATAACAGCATAAATATGCGTGTAGAACCGCGAATAATTCAAATGCATTGTTTAATTGGATCAAGTAAAGATAATCCCTCCCAACAGAAAAAGGAGGGACTATCTTTACTTGATCATTTTTTGGAGGGATCATCTTTACTTGGTAAAGTTGGTAATACCGCTTTACCGCAATACCGCTTTAATTAAAGTCTTTGGATCAAGTAAAGTTAAGCACCCCCAACCTTTTTTAGTTAGCTTTATAAGGCTAACTAACGAAAATATCACGACCTAACCTAACCAATCGTCAAGGGCGTACAGTTGACCTAACGATTGGTTAGGTTAAGTCGTGATATTTTCGTTAGTTAGCCTTATAAAGCTAACTAAAAAAGGTTGGGGGTGCTTATCTTTACTTGATCCATTGTAATAAATTAATTTTAATAAATTTTGTTTTCAAATAAATCATTTTTTAAAAAAAGATTCTCTTAATTTTTATCCTTATGTCAGACTGCTTCACTTTACTTTACTTTCTGGGAGGGATTATCTTTACTTGGTCATTTTTGGGAGGGATTTGCTTTACTAGTGTGACCTGGGAGGGATTATCTTTACTTGATTCGTTTAATTATATACATATATACACATGTATATATATATATATATATATATATATATATATAGGGTGTCCCATAAGCCCATGTACCCCCTGTACCCTATTCTATTAGGGAGAGGTTGAGGGGTAAAGGGATTTATGGGACACCTTGTATATATATAAAATGTTCCATACAGGAAATTGAAAATATCTTTTATCTGACTTTATCTTTCTCAAAGATTTGCGTAAGAAAAATGGAATCTAAATTCAATTTCGAGGATTTTGCTTCTTTGCTTCATCAGTTTTTAAAAGTTTTAACGAGACTTTTGAACTTTGTAAATAACTATAGCATTAAGCGCTTAAACCTAATAGTCGAAGGAAATAGTGATGCTGGAGTACAAAAATCGTGTGTGTGTGTGTGTGTGTGTGTGTGTGTGTGTAACATGGTCAAAATTCCATTATTCCTAAGATCTTTGTCCCTGACGCAATAGCATAAATTTAATATGACCTAACGATTGGTTAGGTTAAGCCGTGATATTTTCGTTAGTTAGCCTTATAAGGCTAACTAACGATGGCTGGGGGCCCTGATCTTCAGGTGATCTATTTAATATGCTTCACGTTGAAATATTTTGGTGCTCTTCCAATATGTGCTCTACCGCGAAACTGTGATCTACCATATTCCAACTAATATTCCATATTCCAGGCTAACTAACGAAAATATCACGACTTAACCTAACCAATCGTCAAGGGCGTATAGTTGACCTAACGATTGGTTAGGTTAAGTCATGATATTTTCGTTAGTTAGCCTTATAAGGCTAGTTTCACGGTAGAGCACGTATTGGAATATGGTAGATCACAGTTTCGCGGTAGAGCACATATTGGAAGAGCACCAATATTTTTAACTCTTTTATCATTTCCAAATTAAGAATTAATCATACTAATGTTACTGTATTTCTCTGCGTCATCAGTATACTTGTATTTCATACTACCTTGTACCGCATGGTTCCCCCTTCATATATGGCCCCAAGTATGATAAAAACATGCGGTGACATTGTTATCGCGTTGTTTTTGCATCATTTTCACACCTCTTCAGAATATAATTTTTTATAACCATTATTCATTTTCAGTAATTCTCGTAAGAAACAGTGTAAATTACTGTTTATAGAAATTTTACATAAAATTTATCCCATTTATTAATACAAATTTCTGTCCGAAATTCTTAAATTTAGCCGCCCTTTCCATCATGTGCTATTTACGCCAAAAGGTTTTTCATCATATTTAATTGACCGTACCCTATACCTGTATTAGCGTAAATTCATCGCGAGTACATATTGTATTCATGTGCTGCCGACAAAATAGGTCTTAATAGCCTGACCATATTTCCTTGAGACAAAAACGGGACATTGGGATGGCAAAAAAGGGACGGGGGTTATGTAATATTCTGTATTCATGAAAAAGTAAGTACATAAACGGGACAACAATTGACATTTTTATTAAAACGACGGGACGGCCAGGAAATATAAAAAAAACGGTACTGTCCCGTTCAAAACGGTACGTATGGTCAGCCTAGGTCTTAACCATATTAGGACTTGCCAAGTTGTCTCAAAGGATTTAAATTTCGCATTATAACTTCGACGAAATATTACCCAGTAATTTTTAATAAAAGAGTTAATCACAGGACATTCCTACAAATCTATCTATCTATCTATCTATCTATCTCTCTTTTCCCAAAGTCATCATTGTATTCTCTCGGAGCAACTATTAACTAACCTTAAAATTAAAATTAGGTTTCCTGATACAGACTAAAAGTTACCAACCTCCCTCTTGAGGGTCGAACATATCGCAAAAGACCGCCACGCCTTTCGCGAGTGAACATGAGATTTGACAGCATGACAGAAGACCGTGTTCACTGCAGTCTCACTTATCCTTTAATCACAACCCCGGAGTCCCGTTATACGTGACGGTCTTTCTTTCTTCGTGAAAGTTAAAGGATCACCCGAAGATCAGGGCCCCCAGCCTTCTTTAGTTAGCCTTATAAGGCTAACTAACGAAAATATCACGACCTAACCTAACCAATCGTTAGGTCAACTGTACGCCCTTAACGATTGATTAGGTTAGGTCGTGATATTTTCGTTAGTTAGCCTTATAAAGCTAACTAAAGAAGGCTGGGGGGCCTTGATCTTCAGGTGATTCAAGTTAAATACTCGTATTTAATAACCTTAATAATTATCGTAATCGGTTATCTTAACTTAAATTCATTCGTTCATAACCGTTTACATCTATTCATAAACACAAATTAACTTGAGGTAAAGTTCAATATTTTTACACCAACGAAACTTAAAAGAATTTTGTCGGAATTTATACTTGTCGCTCAAATATGCTTTTGCTAATTTTTCTGAAGTGGAAAAATATTACCTTCTCGTTGTTTACATCGATCGTAAATAATATTTGGTTTAATTTATATAAATTATTAAAGACAATAAAACTAATAAATTGCGATCCACTAAAATTGTAAATTACTGACGAGTGAAATTTATGATATTAATATGGATATACACACACACACACACACACACACATATATATATATATATATATATATATGGGATGAATTTCACAATTAAGCACTTTTTCTTTTTCCTTGTGGATTTGCATCATATACCGGGTGTGGCATAAGTACTGAGAATAATGGAATCACCTTGTGAAGATTAATATTTATTACAGAAATTGTTCAAAGTGTCCTCCATCATATTCAATACATACGTTGCATCTCTGAACCACTGAACAACAAATAACGCAGCACAGTTCTTTGTTATTATTCAACGTCCCGAACTCTTGGTGTACCAAAGTCATCGTGTGATCGAAGTCCCGAGGTTTCTGGCCGTAAACTCTATCTTTGATTATACCCGACATTGAATAATCAAATCACAGTGATTATTCAATGTGGGGTATAATTCAATGTATTGAACATGATGGAGGACACTTTGAATAATTTCTGTAGTAAATGATAAATATTATTCTTCACAAGCTGATTCCATTATTCTCGGTAAACCGACACACACACACACACACACACACACACTTATGTATATGTTCCTCTATGTTGACTTAAAACTCTTAAACGTAAATATGTGTTTTAAAATTTTCTTTTAGTCAAAATGAAAAAAAAAGGAAAAAATAAGTATACTTTCTTCATTCTAGTTATATCGCATACTCCGAATTTAGAACCCGCAAAATTGCTCTCTCTCTCTCTCTCTCCTCTCTCTCTCTCTCTCTCTCTCTCTCTCTCTCTCTCTCTCCTATACCCTCTTTTTTTCACATCTTATGCTCCAATCGAGAGGCGAAGAAATATCAATTTCTTATTTCTAAAAGTAGAGAAAAACTTTAATTTATTTATATAGAATGGTGATACAAATTTTACCACCAACAGTTGCCCGAATGTGATTTTATATACGTTAAAACGGGCTCCCAAGCTCAATAGAATTCATTTTGGTGATTGAAATAGGAAAAATATTGGTTCACACACACACACACACAGTATATATATATATATATATATATATATATATATATATATATATATATATATATATATATATATATATATATATATGAAAGAAAAATAAACCGAAATTTTTTTTTTCAAATCTTAACAGAAATATAACTCGTGAAAATGAAGGTGATTTTTATCGAAATGTCGATTCTTCGATAGAGACACAATGCCTTTTCGAGCAGTTAACGGAAAATTGAAGGAAAAACGAGAATATTCCAAGAAGACTGTTCGTATGCGAGGTGGGTTGAATGACTGGTCACTACGGCAGTCTTTGTTAGCGGAGGAAAAGGCAAATTTTCCAATAATTGCGAAAAAAGGTCGGCTCAAACTTGATGTTTATAAGGTCCCTTGTCAAGTTATCAAGATTTGAAATTACCCTCAACAAGATTGAAATATGAGGAATTAGGGATGAAGAAAGAGTCAATTTTAGGTCTTATGTCGAGTCTTTCTGCCCCCCCTTTCTCTGATTCATTTCATTGCTCTTATTTTCATTATAATACACTTTCAACTGCGATTATGCAAATTAATTAATTTTCGAAGCTTCATTTTGTGAAATATGGTATACAACGTTTTCGGAGTTCATATTGCTGTTATATATACACACCTTTGGTTAGCTTCCGCCCGAATTGTTCATTCTGACGAAGGTCAAGCTTTTCACTCCACCTTAGACCTACAGTTTAACGTGGAATCCGAACCACGCCCCATCAGCAGCCCAGCGTCTTAACCACTAGGCCACCTAGGGTACCCATCTATCTACCAACCACTTTCTTTTTTTTATTGTGTGGAAGGATGAACAGCTGGGTTTTGCTGCGCGCCGGCTGCCATCGGGTCTCGAACCCGGGGCCGATGAATTCGTAGTCAGCGACGCTAACCACTACACCACCTCGTTGGTCTCTTTAAAGATACAAACTTGTGAGCCATTCACGCCAAAAGAGTTACCATCATGCCAAAAGACATTCAGTTGGCAAGAAGAATTCGAGGGGAAAGAGCTTAATTAATAAGTTTATCAGTTATCCAAAGCTTTTTCCTTGTACTCGAAAAAATTTACTTAATCGTTAACGCGATGATTTCTCATTTCACGAAGGTCAAGCTTGTCGCTACTCCTCTCGAGTTGGCCTGGTGAAGTAGAAAGTTGGTTTCTTGTACTCTCCACCTCACATAGCCAGGTACGCCCGGCTCATCTAGGATTGTTCTGAGCCAGGCGTCCAATCTTCTTTTGAAGATGTCCACCGCAACACCACTCTTGTTCCTTAGTTCTTTGGGCAGCTGATTAAACAGTTTTGGTTCTCTCACAACAAAACTGTTTTCTTTCAGGGTTAAGGATTTTCCCTGTCTAGCCTTTAGTTTGGGAACACGACACAGTCTTCATTTTCTACCTTCCACTGTTGTTTGGGGGATTGTAGGGTTCAGAGTAAGATTTGGAGCTAGTTTCTCCATTATTTTCCAAGTGTAAGTAATGGTGTATCTCTTTCTTCTCCTTTCCAGTGAATATAGGTTTAATTCGCGTAACCTTTCCCAGTAATTTAGTTCTTTGCACCCATTGATCTTGGCTGTGAAGTTCTCTGAATCCCTTCTAGTTGCCTAATGTCTTCTTTTTTATATGGGGATGTTAGGACCGAGCAGTATTCCAACTTGGGTATGATCAGTGTTTTCAATAGAGGAATCATTATATTTTTATCCCTTCGTTTAAAGGTTCTCAGTATCTGCCCAGTTATTCTCTTTGCTCTGTTTACTGCCATCTTATTTTGCGTTTCAAATTTGCATCATCAGTCATTACAACTCCTAAATCTTTTGCTTTAGAATTTCTCTGAATTTCCTGTCCATTTGGGGTCCTCCCTTTGAAATTTCTTAGCGTTAAACTTCATATTGTTGTCTTCCATCCACTTGTAAATTGTCTTCATGTCTGTTTGTAGAGATCGTACATATCCTCTGGGTTTCTTATTTTTCTACTATTTTTTGTGTCATCGGCAAAGGATGTTACTGTGCTGTCTCGGGTAACGTTCTCATCTATGTCAGTTAGTAGGATTATGAAGAGTAGTGGAGCTAATACTGTTCCTTGTAGTACTGAGCTGAGGACCTCTGATTCTGATGAAGATATTTCTTGAACTGTAACGACTTGCCTCCGCTCACTAAGGAAATTATATATCCATTTCCCTACTTTTCCTGTTATTTCCATATCGAATATTTATGTATTATGATTCCATGGTCACACTTGTCGAACGCTTTTGCAAAGTCTGTGTATATTACACCATAGCTTTCATTACTTTCAAGTGCATCAATAATGTTGTAGTGTTCCATTAGTTGTGATAGGCATGATCTGCCTGACCGAAGCCCATATTGGTTATCATTGAATTTTTTCTGAGTTTCCAAAAAGTCATAGATTTTCTGTCTAACTATTCTTTCAAATATTTTAGTGAGATGAGATGTAAGCGACACTGGCCTATAGTTTTTAGCCTCGGATCGATCTCCTTTATATATTGGGACTATGTTCGTGCTCTTCACGATACCCGGTATTTCTCCCGTGTCTAATGATCGTCTCCATATCCAATATAGGGGCTCAGCGATTGGATTCTTGCAGTTTTTGATCAGTGTGGCATTCCATTTATCCGGTCCTGCCGCTGGGTGTGCTTTTAGTTTCCCTATAGCTTGTGTAATATCATCTGTCGTAAAGTCGAAGTCCGTTATACTTTCCCCTTGTAGTTCTTCTTCAAAGAACGCGTTTCTATCGCATATCAGTTTGTCAGTTTTTGGGATACTGAAAGGTGATTCGTACTGAGCTCTTAATATTTCAGAAACTTCTGTTAGATCATCAGATAAAGCACTGTCCTCGTTTTTCAGAGGTCCGATAGTCGCATGGCTTTTCGACTTCCTTTTTGCAAAATTATAAAAGTACTTTGAGTTAACCTTTATCGCTTCTATAGCGTCGTCGTCTTCTTTTTCTGCGTGTGCAGACAGAATGCCGAAAGTCAAAATGCCGACAGTCAAAATGCCGACAGTCAAAATGCCGAGAAAGTAAAGAGCGTAAAAAAACATCAAGCCAACTAAATTTTTATTTGGTAAAAATAATTTTAAAAAATATGCGTTTTAAAACGGAATTAATTTATTAAAGAGAAATAGGTTTTAAATCTGAAGCAATTTTTTAAAGCTAGACAGGTTGTCAAAAATTTGTAGCTATTGAATAAACAAATTAAAATAAATATTTTTTTTAAAAGCTAATGCAATATATTAAAAAGAGGAAGGTTCCAAAAATAATTTATTTATTAAAACGAAACTATAAATTGTGAGCCATTGACCTTAAGAACAACAAGGTGTCGGTCAAATTATAAGTTGCGAGTACCCTTTTAATACGGTCATTAACCCTGGTATATTTTTTATTTATTCGCGTCACGTTAGCCCCAAGAGATATTTGTTCGAGAATTATTTCATTGCTAGCTTGCTCTAGCTGGATTTTCTTGACGAGTTTAGGCATGGTCGGGTGGGTTATCGAAACTCTGCTATTGAAAGCTTGGTGCCATCCCTCCAGAGAATTGGTTGTTCTGGGTAGATCCGATTCAATTCGGCTGCAAACGGACCATAACTCGATTTCAAAGGCTGGGCGCCTTCGACGACCGCCGCGCGTAACAACGCCGAGCCATGTTTTTTCAAAATATTCCAAAAACTCGCTTAGCACTGTATCTGTTTCTTCGTCTAGCGAGGCAACAAGTTCATTATATACGATGCACACATCTTGTTCGGGAACAAACGCTAAAGCTCCCAGCTGCTTGATGAAGAAAGCATTTTCTTGATTGGAATACCAACTTGTTAATCCCAAATGCTGAATTTTGCGCCATAAACACTGGCTAAAGTGAAAATAGCAACCGAATAGAGTTACCGTGGGAAAACACTTTTTCACGCTGTTTATTGCAGCTATTTCAAAGTCCACTGTAAGTGAATCTGGACAAATATTTCTCTCTTTAAGGAAATTGAAAATAATGTCGTAAGTCTTTTCGGCTTTATTCTTGATAATGGAGAAAACTAAGGGTAACGTTTTAGTTTCAGAAACAACGGCATGAAGAGTATAAAGCTGCATTCCGAGAGGCGCACAAGAAAACGTCCCATCACTAAGCCAATTCTTTTTCGATGCTAAAACTTCTAAATTTTTCATTGTTGAATAAATATAAACATCTTCATTTTCTAATAATAAAAATTTATCACCTCTTGTCGTTAGTGTTAAATCATTTGTATTATCATTACGCCTTCTTATTCGCCGTACACTGCGCGATAATGAGTCTTTATGCGGCAATGCACCACATGCATTTAAAGGAAGATCGCTCAAACAATTGTTAATTACCGAAGATGTCACTTCATCTGAGTGCGCTGCGCGTTGCTTTACGTTTTCAACTGCTTTTAAAGCACAAATACGGCTCGGATTTGGCGGATGCGAATGGTTATGAGTAATCTTTTGAATAACATCGGCACAAGTCACAATCCTAGCTTTGCACTCAGAGCGTATCTCACATCTCCAATAAACACGGGTTTCTCGTTTTCTGTCGACAACATAAGCGTATCCTTCAAACAAAAGTTTTCTGCCGCCTTTGTTACCAGTTACAAATTCCATTTTAATAAGCGGAAGGGGTCGAATAATATATTTAACAGTGCTCCAGTCTAAACTAAAGTCTAAGCAAACTTCACAATTGTGAAGTCATCTACCGTAGAGTTGCCAAATACTAATATCACAGAGTTGCCTAATACTAATAAAGCCGATCTTGTAAAGATGAATTTTTTTTATATTATTCGAAAATTTGACTGTCGGCATTTTGACTGTCGGCATTTTGTCCTGTCGGCATTTTGTCTTGTCGGCATTTTGACTGTCGGCATTTTGACTGTCGGCATTTTGACTTTCGGCATTCTGTCCGTGCACCTTTTTCTGTATACTTCTCAATTAGTTCCTGTATGACGCCATCGATACTCTGCAGTTTATCATTTAATATTTTTCTGATGTTGTTATCTTTACAGTTACTTAATTTTGCAGTCACTCTTTTTCTCTTTCGGAACAATGACCTTCCACAATTTCCAGCGTCTTCTCCTCTAAAGTCATTAGCATCTCTTCCGTTGTCTTGGCCTCAAAAATGGTTTTCCAATCTATTACTTCCATGCTGGATGCAACATCTTCCCAATTTTTAGCTTTGGAGTGAAAATTAAAAATATCGAATTTGCTTCTTTCTGTTGTTCGTGTTCTTTCCTTTCCTGTTGCTTTTATATTGGTTGTTATTTCAATAATGTTGTGATCCGATATTATAGTTGGGGATATTTCTACATTATCAATTAGGTTGCTGTTGTTTGTGAATTCCAAATCTAGGCAGTTGTTTTTCTTGTGTTTTCTGTTTTTTCTTGCGTTAACATAAATTCATCAGCTAGAGGTAGTAGCAGTTTTACCTGCGCCTGGTCTTCCCGTGTGCCCACCTTGTCCTGGTGTATACATATATTTTTTCCTATCCTTTTATATTTCATGAATGGGAAGTTAAAATCACCACAGAGAAAAATATTTGGGGTTGGAGAGTATAGATCTTTTACCCAGTTTCTTACCTCTGTAATGGAATCTGAAAATTTTTAAATTGGCGTGTTTGGGGATGTGTACATTACAATTAGTACTATATTTAATTTTTCAACGTTTGCTGCTACACATTCTACGTAGCTGTTTGAGGTACTTATAACCATTTCTGCCCTATACCTTTCGAGTGTGTAAATAGCACATCCTCCTTTACGTCTCACTGTTCTGTCGGCTCGGAGTATGTTATAGTTGTCAATTTGTATTTCTTTTTTGTCAACACAGGACTCACAGTTTTCACAGTTTCCGTGAGACATGCAAAGTCTACTCCGGCTTCTTGCATGAGTCCTTCCAGGTATAAAACTTTGTCCGGGAAATGATTTGATTTAAGGCCCTGAATGTTGGCTACGATTATTTTTATTTTTTCTCTATTGTTTTCGCATACAGGTGGTTCCGATTCGTTTTTCAATGGTGGTGCCTGGGTTTGTTGCCTTGTGGTCCTCCGAGAATTTGCTTCTTTTTATCTTTGTCGGTACCTGTTGTCCCGATAACGCATGAAGTGTCTTTGTGCGTGCCTTCTGTCCAGCTCTCGGATTCCTACATTTGTCAGATGACTTTGTATTTCTGGATGGTATTTAACAGCTGAATTGTGTTGGCTATATATATATACACACACACACACACACACACACACACACACACACACATGTAGGAAGTGATAATGTCTGATGTCCGATGTTCTGTGTTCGTTTATACACCCCTATACGGCTAGAGTCATCTACACTACATTCAATATACACATTAAGGGAGAACCAAAGAAGGTTTTAGTAACCCACTTGCCCCTTTCAGGTTTGGTTTCGGGGGCTCTTGCCATGCAAGGCCCAGCAACCATTCTAGTATACACACACACACACACACACACACACACACACACACACACACACACACGAGGGTAATTCAATAAGTATCCGCACTTTTTATTTTCACAATTTTATTTTCACATCTGATAGATTATAAACACATCACTTCTCAACATAGTCTCCCTTTTTCTCAATACATTTAGTCCAGCGATTTACAAGCTTCCTAATGCCATCACAAAAGAATGTTTTTGGTTGTGTGCGTAGCCAGTCATGCACCGCCTCCTTCAGGTCATCATCGCCTTGGAATCGCTGACCTCTCAAAGCGTCTTTTAGTGGTCCAAACAGGTAAAAATCCGAAGGTGCCAGGTCTGGACTGTAGGCTGGATGGTCGAGAACTTCAAATTTAAGTTCTTGAAGGCATTTTCTAGTCTGTGCAGCGGTATGAGGGCGCGCATTGTCGTGTAATAGAATAACACCTTCTGACAAACTCCCGTTGCAAGGAAGTTCAAAGCGCAGCCGTCAGCAGGTAAAGTTATGCTAACACTGTTTTGGAATACACGAGGCTCTATCCTTGAACATTATCTAGAGCGTGGAACTACAGTAACAAGTGTATCGTATTCTGACATGCTTCGGAATGAGTTAAAGCAAGCAATTCATAGGATTTATAAAGTAGAAATATTGACATATAATCACATATATTTACATGTAATCATTTTCAAATATTGAAAAGAAAGTGGCATATTTTTTGTGTAATTACTACTATAGAAATGCCATTTTGTATCAGCGGTAAATGCTGTAAATGCTGTTCCCGTGAAAATGAGTAACAGTATGAATATTTTTAACTCGTTTCATATGATTATCTGGGATTCATCGTGGCCAACATCACAACATTGCCTCCAGTTTATTAAATTGGTGGACTTAAGCGACTTTGGGTTTGAACGGTAGTCGGATGGATGACTGTCATTCGCGTTCGGATAATTTAGAGACCCTTATATGGTTTGGATCCCACGTAAAGCTGTGCGTCCCCTCCATAATATGACCTTAGCAGGAGGTTGAATATTATCAAATATTATAATTATCATTATCTAAATTCTAGTGGAGCCTGTAAATTTTGTATGAGATGTCAAATGTGAATTATATGAAATGTCAAATGTGAATTTTATGAAATGTCAAATGTCAAATGTGGATTTAAAAAAGAAAAATCTCGGAAATTATATCAAGACTGAAATAATGCCTTTTTGTTGAAGTAATTTTTGTTGCATCACAAAAAAAAAATCGAATTTACTTCTTTTTCATGGCGAAATGAAGGACTTAATTATTTAAACCAATGTTTCATGTCGCTTTCGCGACTCATACACAGGGGCGGACTGAGCGGTAGGGCAATCGGGCATGGACCGAGAGTCCGGGCCATTAGGGGGTCCTGCTGCCCCGGCCCGCAGCCATCATAAAACAGTGAGAGTGTTCTCAATTGGATCAAGTGTCTAACTTGAATTAACATTTCCACTCGGTGGATGCGGCTATTCACAACTTAAATTTGTATATAAGAATGTGGATCGAAGCTGTTACAACGTGTTGTGCGCAAAACTTTTTAAAATAGGATTACGTCAAAGAAAAATGAAGTTTGGCTGTGGTACATTAATACTACAATGTAAAAATAGTATAGTGTTTAGCAGCGTACAGTAAAAATAGTAATACTAACATAAATAGTTTATAGAAATTGTAGATTCTAGAAGTATAGATGTTAAACGATTAAGACGGATGTTTTAGGATTTGTTTGTCCTTGAAAAGGAAACTAAGATTTTGATCTTTGAAAGACTCCTCATCCTTCAATCACAGAGTACATATTCTTCCCATGTAAACCCTCTTTGAAGTACCAAAGAACATGTTACTAAAACGCAAATCTTGCCTCGACAAAGACTAAATCTTTGTAAACACGCGAGAAAAATCTTCGGCACGCGAAATCTATTGAGCTAAAAAAAAAAAAATAGGAAAAAGATCGCTATCTAAGTGTCAAGGATATTAAAGTTTTTCACAAACTATTTTTGATTCATAAAAAGACATATTTCTCCGAAATATCTTGTGAATGAAAGAAAAAAAATGGAGATTAGGCGAATTTTTAAATAAATATAAAAATTTGGAGAAGATTTGAAATTGGAGAAAATCTCTGACAGATGTTCCCAAGGGCGGAATTTCGCATGAAATAAAGTCCCCAAAAGTTTGCCAAATTAAAACAAATCACACTTATAAATTATGTGTAAGAAACTTGGTTATTATTAGTATATATATATATATATACTGTATATACTACCATTCTTGGTTTCTTTAAGTCAGAAAATTATATATCCATCATCCCAATTCTTTCCAGTAATTTCAATATTCTTAAGTTTGTGTGCGATAATTCCATTCTCACATTTATCGAAGGCTTTAGCAAAATCGGTGTACATGAAATTTACATTTTGACCTCGACACAGTTTTTTTTAAATTTTCTCTTGGTGGTCTAATAATTGTAATAGGCAGGATATTCCATCCCTGGATATTCCATTCCATTTCATCCCCTTTCATCCATTCGGATTGAATAAATCCTTTTCTTGTAGACAGTAAGTAATTTTGTTTCTATTTACCCGTTCAAAGCACTTCATTAGGTGAGAGGTGAGAGACACTGACCGATAGTTCTTAGGTTACCTTCTTTGAATATGGGCAATATGAGCGGAAGACAACAATATGAAGTTCGCAATAATGTCATCGGGTGCAGAATTCAGAGAACACTGCGACATTAAAATTACAACAACTGGAAAAATAATGAGAATTATCTGGAGGAGTTCGTAGGCAAAAAAAAAATCGTGCTGATATTATAGAAGAATTTAGTTTTACCCATAACGAGTATTGCTCAGTATTCACAAGCACATACAGAAAATGAGACATTGCAAACAAAATAGCCAAACAAAGGCCTTTTACAGCTAAAATAGAGCAAATGACAGATGACGATTACTGTTCTCGACTAAAAAACCCTGAAACTCTACTCCCTGGAAGGTAGACGCCACGGTACACAATAATATCCGTATGGAAAATACTCGAGGGTTGTGTCCCTAAAGGGCTACGTCGTCACCAATGTCGTAACACCGATTTCCGTTGATCAACGATGTTAAGTGGCATTGAGTCAGATAGTAGCTGGATGGGAGACCATCCTCTGCCTCCAGACTATGTAGCGATCCGTGATTCGGATCCCACGTAAAGCTGTAGGTCCCCATCTATCATATGGCCTCAGATGTTGCGAGGGAGGTTAAACAACCCCATCATTACAGTGTGTCCCTAACCTTAGAAATGAAATAGAAACACACTGGAATGAGAGAAGAGGCAGATTCTGTACTGTCCGAGCTGCGGTGGGACGGGGGCCCATGAAAACGAGGATGGAAAATACCCTCAGAATACGAGGCCCGCAACTTTTCACTGTACTACCTAAAGAACTGAGGAACCTCCAGCACACCAACCTGAATAACGTCAGGAACCAACTGGGCAAGTTTTAAGTTGGACAAGTTTCTGTGAAAAGTTCCAGACCAGCCAAAAAAAATGTCCTTATTTCTAAATAAATGTTCTAAGCTAAAAAAGGTAATCTAGATACAAAGACAAACGCAATAGGTACGTAAAGCATAGGAGTTTATTAACCTTAATTAAACATGTTTAGTTGTTTACTGTAATGGACATTTTTTTTAACAATATTCAACCTTACACAAATGTTTGACAGAATTTTTGCAAATAGCTCAGCTGGGATGTTGTTGAACACCTCATAGACTTTGGTTCTTTAAATCTTCAAGTGTCTTAGGATTGGTAGAATAGATTCTTTTATGCAACCCCACAAATAAAAATCAAGGGATGTGAAATCAGGTGAGTTTTGGGGACATTCCATTGGATCATGAAGGGAGATTAGTCGTCCGTAAAAAAGCTCCCTCATAAAGTTGCGAGCTTCACAAGCAGAGTATGGAGGTGCTCCATCCTGCTGAAACCACCGCGAATCTGGGGTTCTATGACCTTACTAGGCTATATATAGTCTGTTGGTATCGGTAGCGTCTTTTCGAAATTAGAAAAAGTTACTGTTTTAAGTATGAAATGGCGGAAGAACGGTTTTACTATACAATATTTATTAGTTATTAAATAATGAATGATTAAAAATGTATACTTATATGCATATGGGTACGAGTATATGTGGAATAAAAACTCCAATCTATTACCTTTCTGAAGAAGAAACCCAATAATAAAATATACATTATACATCCGTTCAAAAATAACAGGCAACTAAAAATAGGGACATTTTTGGGGGACACGGTATATCTACCAAACAGATAGGATCCAGCTTTGGATCCTGTCCCAATTGCTTGTGAGGGAAGCTATATTTTCGGGCCTCTTTGCGAGTGACCCGTTGCCCATGTCGGGGTAACATCATGAAAAGAAAAACTATAGTATTTGTCATTTACCATTACTTCTTATTCTAACTATAGTGGATTTCATTTTCCCAGAAGAGTTCCTTGTTCCATGCATGGTCTGTGTGTAACACACACATACATACATACAAGGTTCAGGGTTTTCGAGTTGCCTGGACACACTGCGTTTGAAAGATTAGAGGTCATAGACAGGGGATATATATATGTGTGTGTGTGTGTGTGTGTGTGAAAATTCACAATTTTCACGTAAACATTACAACTGATGAAATACAACTCGCAAGGAAAATGAAAATACAATACCGATTGCTTTTGTGTATTACAAAACCCTGAGGAAGGTTATTAATTACACTGGTATGCATATGAAATTGTTTTGTCTGCTGTGAGGGTTTTTTCAACTCATATTATATAATTCGACCATGCTGAATTCGAAAATGACATTGGTTTTCCTCAATCAGGTCAGGTTTTTTCTCTATTGGCCATTTATTATAAGTCCAATTTTATCCCCAAATTTATTGATTTTTTTAGCTTAACACTGTAGATACGAGTAATATTATAAGAACACTCGTGAAAAATGAAAACATTGTGTGAATAAATACTTTTATTCATACAATGAATATGGAAAAAAGTTTATTGAGGAAGGAATGAAGTTTTTTTGGCTTTCCGTCTGTGTTTTCCTTCGGGCACGTCTCGCTTCAAACACCAGCAATAGTCCGCCAGCATATTGATATCCCAGTTTCCCTGGTACCTCTCTTCCATTATTTTGATATCTTGGTGAAATCGTTCACCCTGTTCCTCACTATAATCCCCGCAATTTTCAGGAAAATAGTCCAAGTGGGACCACAAAAAGTGCATTTTTATGGACATGCGCGACCCATGAGCTTTGAAAGCTTCCATCAAGTTTTCGACAACGGACTCGTATTCTGGACTTCTACGCTTTCCAAGAAAATCAGTGACAACTGATTTGAATGCCTGCCAGGCATTCTTCTCAGTTGGAGTTATTGCGTTTTCGAACTGAGTATCCTTGATCAAAGTTCGAATTTGAGGACCATCAAAAACCCCAGCATTTAGTTTAGCATCAGATATATGATGAAATTTACTCTCGAGATATCGGAATGCTGAACCCTCCTTATTCATTGATTTGATGAAATTTTTAATCAAGCCCAGCTTAATATGAAGTGGTGGGAGCAAAATTTTTGTTGGTGGTACAAGGGGCACTGAAACGACATTATGCGACCCAGGTTCAAAATTCTCTCTGGATGCCCATTCACGCTGTGCATAGTGCTTCTCATCCACTCGGCTATCCCATTTGCAGAGGAAACATGGTATTTCGTGTATCCCCCTTGCATTCCCAATACAAATGCCACAATCTGAAAAAAAATGAAAATATTTAAAGAATTTAGAGAATTTGTTCTATCAGATAAAAGAATCTATGCATTGGACTGTATCACTTCTGTGAGGAAGTTAAGTGTTCTTATACGCTCTCAAATAACCTTTGGAAAAACAACATAGTCAATAGCAATAGTTTACTTATGATATTAGTATTACCTTCAAATCTCCACAGATCCTCCAGTTATGTTGGTCGTATACGAGAGCATCCAGTAAAATTTTCATGTTATCGTAGCTCTCAGTAAGTTGTACGGAATGTGCTACAGGGACTGATGCAACCCTATTCCCAATGTTGAGAAGTACTGCTTTCAAACTTCGTTTAGACGAGTCTATAAATAGCCTCCATTCTGATGCGTTATATGGCAGGCCCAAGGATTCGATTAGCCCCTCAACATTGCAGCAGTACACTAAGGAAGAGGTATTTTCGTGCACTGCAAAAAACTTGCGGAATTCTTCCTCTCGTTTCCTATACCAGGAGAATGTTGTTCCCGGAGCCAGCAAGTTGTCCTCTCGAAGTCGTGAGCCCAAGATCTCGGCAGCTAATTTGGAAAGTCCTAAATCCCTGGTAAGATCATTAAGTTTGGCCTGCTTGAGAGGCCTCGGCTCATTTGAAGCGGTATTTTGAGGTATATACGACTGGGACTGGTCATTGGCATTGGTCATTGATTCATCATCAGAATCATCGAAGTCCAGGGTTTGAGGTGGGTCGAGTATTGGAATTCCAGGACCATGGGGTACAGGTCTCATAGCAGAAGGAATGTCAGGGTATACAACAATGTGTTTATTCTTCTGTTAACTCCTGAAAATAGAAACACAGAAACATGGATATAAACTTGCATATGAAATAGAAGAAGCATTCAGACACTGGTGGCTCGTGAGGGAAGGCTGCGGTCTGTAAGATATGAAATAGGTCGATGGAGTCTGTATATTTTCTTTCTTTTTCATTCATATTGTCCTTCGGGGACAATATGAATGAAAAAGAAAGAAAATATACAATCATTGTATATGTAAATGTAACTTGTATAACAATATGTATGTGTAAATGTATTTTCTATAACAATATGTATATGTAAATGTATGATTACCATTATGGTGAATATTATGCTATATATGGTGAATATTACATTACGGTGGAATATTATGTCAAGTTTCATACGAGGATTTCAAAATATTTAAGAAAAATAAATTTATAAGCCCACCTTGGAGGTTTGTCATGCAGAATAGCAATCTGTCACGTGATCCTTTCCTTCTCTCCAAATCATGGGAATTCCAAAAGGCAAAGATTTCGCTCTGCCTTTGCTCCATCTTCTCAAATTTTCAATGCACGTCTTGCAGCACATATGAGGGGCGAAATTTTTGTCCTGGTCCTCTAGCTTAATTCCAAAGTATGCTATACACTATCTTCACAAATTTAGTGATTTGGGACTGGTTATTTGGCATGGTAACCGTCCCACATATGTAACAGAATCTATTGGGATCATTTTTACACGCTCTATTCATTATGAAATATTTTATCTATATGCCTGAAAAATAAAAAAAGATATTTACAAGTGAAACAAGTGATGATAGATGTTACTGTTCCAATTCCGCTTTGACAAAATCACGAAAAATTCTATTTTACTTATGAGGCCATAGCCGGATAACCTGAGCTGATTGAGAAAAACGGATTGCAGATTCGAAATCAGCAGGAAAACTCTATAAGAATCACTTACAAAACCCTTGACAGCAAAATTGATGCATACCAGTGTTATAAGTGAAGACCTAGTAACAAACGAAAGCGCTTGGAATTGCCTTCTCATTATATATATATATATATATATATATATATATATATATATATAGACAGGATGCGATACGATACGACGTCTAATGAAGATAAAAGAAACTTTTCTACGTTCATAAACTCGACAAAACACAAAGAAAGAATCAATCGTAGGAAAAGTATTTATCTTTATTAGCTTTTATGAGGCTGTAAAACTCTCTCTCTCTCTCTCTCTCTCTCTCTCTCTCTCTCTCTCTCTCTCTCTCACGTTTGGCTTCCCTACCGAACCCCCACGATATTTTCACAATTTCTTACATATTCAGTTTTGGGATCACCTGAAGATCAGGGCCCCCATCCTTCTTTAGTTAGCCTTATAAGGCTAACTAACGAAAATATCACGACTTAACCTAACCAGTCGTTAGGTCAACTGTACGCCCTTGACGATTGGTTAGGTTAGGTCGTGATATTTTCGTTAGTTAGCCTTATAAAGCTAACTAAAGAAGGCTGGGGACCCTGATCTTCAGGTGATCCCAATTTTGTATCGCGACACTCGCTCAATTTTAAAAACCTAATAACTCTAACGAAACCTAATTTAACCTTGCCTAACCTAGCGTAACCTAACCTAATCTAACTGACCCAGCTAGACCTCAATTAATCCTCCTGACGCAAAAGGGGACATAAACTACATTAGGTTAAAGTTGGGGAATGTAAACTACAGTAGGATCTTTAGGAGACATTTTTTAAATGAATCCATCAAATAAAACGTTAAAACTAACGAAAATATTACGACTTAACCAATCGTCAATATATATATATATATATATATATATATATTCGACGATTGGTTAGGTTAAGTCGTAATATTTTCGTTAGTTTTAACGTTTTATTTGATTAGGTATATGTGGACAAAGTTGGGGAAAGCAAACTACACTAGGATAGTGTAGGGGAACGTAAACTACACTAGGCACCACAGGGGGACGTAAACCACACTTGCTCCAAGATAATTAACCGCAACACCACAAGTGTCGGGATACGCACTTTGGTGTCACGACGGGCTCTGTATGTATTTCAAGGTCGTCGCGATTTCGTAGGTAATACACACACACACACATACATTTTTCTTCATTTGTAACGTCCATTCTACTGTAGAGTAAAATTATGAATACAGAACCGGTGTAAACCAGAAACAAATTTATTTGAGAAGTTTGAGTCCTAACTTACGCTCAACTATAGATTAATGTTAGATATATGAGAAGTAGTTAACATTACCCAAAGCAAGTTTATTAAAAGTTGGAACGAGATGCAAAAATGAGAAATTACTCCGAGATTAAAGGAGGATAATATGAGTATCGTCACGTTCAGAATATCAAAAGCAAATATAATTATAAAATATTAAAGCATAATTTTCTCATCATTTTGATATAAGTCACTATGTTCACAGATGCGTCCTTACCAAATTATGTAGATTTGAATATTATGACATTTTTGCGACATTTTTTCCCCGCCCTTCCAATATTTTCCTGGTGACGTCATGAAAACATGATATATGAACTAGGCTTTTTAGGTTACTACTTCCACTTATGTTAGTTTTTCATAGATGTTGGTCGCGATGACATGTGAAGGGTGCGAATATTATTTTGAGGATTTAATATACGAAGTGCATTCTAATGACTCCCGAGCAATAGAAATATTTACGGTAATTATGTATTAAATGAATGCCCGGTTAGGTCAACTGAATACCTGGTTAAGTCAACTGTACGCCCTTGATGATTGGTTAGGTTAAGTCGTGATATTTTCGTTAGTTTAAACGAAAATGACGAGAGCAAACTTTTCTGGTTAATACCAAATACATTTTTCTATTAATATTTGATGTGTTTTGCTTAGATTTTGACCTCCATTTCCCTTGAAAATGAACCAAACTTCAAAGTACTATAACTTTGTTGGATCTCATTTCTGAGGGAAATGGAGGTCAGATTTGAACAAATCACACACACACACACACACACACACACACACAGTATTTACATATCTTTATTGACGGAAAAATATTTAATGATAAGAAATAGGTATTACAATATCACGACAATGTTTTACAATATTACACTAATTTTAACATACAACATACGATCGATAATAATTGAACTATTTAACCCTTAAGGTTTTGGCTTTACATGGAAACGAAGCTTGCAAATGAAAAGGAAAATCAACACGACGGCGAACAGTCTCGTTTACTTCCAAATGTATCGACCAACAGTTCTTCCCACAAACTAACCAACTAAAGCAGTAGTTCTTAAAATTGGGGACTCGAGAATATTTTAGGTGGAACGCGGAAGGTCAGTGAACAATCGGCGGTATTGTAAGTGAAAAGAGCCAGTACCATCCATTCCATTAATCATAAGTACTTGATTGTGTTACCTCTGCTCTGTAAATGATCTTAGAATTGTGTTGTACAACATCTATCTACTGTATATAATGTACGATATGAAATAAAATTGTAAAGGGAAGATGTCCGTGTTTCATTTTTTATATCAAATACATTTAATGAACTGTAATATTAGTCAATGCACTTGAACATCAGGGCGGGGGGATGGGTCACGAGTCAACTCGTAGGGGGGCATGGGCACAAAAGTTTAAGAACCACTGAATTAAGAGTAAAGTTAGCATGTATCATAGTTTAGTTTCAATCTCTCGTTTGTTGAATATGGAGGCTGACGTTTTCATTTTTAATTCGATATTTGAAGTGACTTCTGTTGTACAGTGCTTACAATAAGTCTCGCGCCTCTGTCTCGTCCCAAGCTAGTCTGTTAGGTATAAAATGGGCGGTCCTTATGGCAGCGGAGGTGTGTTCGGATTGGTGCACATAATTGCTCTAGCCCCATCAATGACGTCCATTATTACGTCACTTCTGCTACATTTTAGTGTTTAAAATACAAATGATTAAGAAGCAGAATGACCAAGTTTCTGGATGTTGGGATGGTTATGGAGCAATCCTAGTCATCATAATATTAGCTGGGCATTACATTATACCGTCTCAATATATACTGTAGAGTGTAGACTATAGAGAGCGACGAATTCGGCAAATATCCCAAATCATGGCATGATACCTAAGTTATTTTGACGCAGGTCTAAATTATTTGCTCAAATGCAATGATTGATATTAAGTAATTGTTGGGAATTGTTGTCAATATTATTGTTTGTGATACATATCCTACGTGAAGAATCTAATAACCAAACTCCTCAGTGAACCTCTCACGTGCTCGCATTTCGAGGAAGTCACGGTCGTCTCACTAATAGATAGTTTATCCATTGTTTTAAGTGGTAACCTATTTCATCTCATGAAAGTCATTAGTCTAAAGCAAGACTGGTGGGCTGTGAATCAGAGAAATTTGCATTTGATTTGTTCATCGTAATTATTACGTAATATAGTATACCGTATATAGTAGTATATAAGAGTTTATTGGTAGCATATCATATGACAATTCCCATAAACATGTGATGGCCTCGATGTTGCCAGTTTTTTTTTTTTCCTGAAACTATTACCTTCTCATAGTTTGTTTCAACAATGCATATATTATCATCTCCACGAGCGTAGACATTGCAAGAAAAGATTCTAACTAAGGATAAGTAAAGTTCTTTCATGGTCACAATATATACTTTTATAGATGTCAAACATAAAAATATAATAAAATTCTATATTAACATAAATATATATTCGATACACATTTACGTCATGGCTTTAACATCAGTATTTCGTATAGCTTCCTCCGGCATCAATAATTTCTTGCAATCGTTGCGGCATAGAAGAGGCCAGATTGTAGATAATGTTTGGTGCTACTGTAGTATGCAGTCTACCGTTAAGTTTCTACTGTAGTATGCGGTCTACCGTTAAGTTTCTACTGTAGTATGCGGTCTACCGTTAAGTTTCTACTGTAGTGTGCGGTCTACCGTTCAAAATATTTAAAAGGAATTGAAAATGAATTGAAAGGAATTATAATTTAATTTACACAATTAAGGAATTATTAAAGAAGTTAAACATACTACTACCGCATACTTAACGGTAGACCGCATACTACAGTACGCCCTTGATGATTGGTTAGGTTAAGTCGTGATATTTTAGTTAGTTTTAACGAAAATATCACGACTTAACCTAACCAATCGTCAAGGGCGTACAATTAACCTAATAATAAAATAATAAGAAGATAAGAAGCTATAATTAAAAGATAGACCGCCGAATCGTAGGTAGACCGCATACTACAGTAGCACCGAATGTTTGGTGTTCGACGTAAGCTCTCCCAACTATTCCTCGTGTGAGCTAAAAGTGCTTCAAATGTTCTTTCATTGCGTTGCTCCCATTCGTTAATCATTATTGCCCAAAGGTTTCAATCGGATTCATATCAGGAGAACGGTGGCAGAATTAGATTAATAATCTCTGGCTCCCTTTCCTCCTCCCTTCGAATTCCTCACCCAACCTCGTTTCCTTCGACATAGCAACGCTTGCGTCCATCCTCATTCCACTTCCTTCATTAAACCTATTATCGCTTTTACTGTCCTTCTTTCCATCCTTCAATGCCAGCGTTCTTAAACCTAGCACATAAATTATATAATATGGAATCTAACACCTTAGATCTCTACGCATTCATGTTACTTAAAGACGCCTGTGTCTTAGGGGAATCTAAGTGTTGACAGTGGGCTTGAGGGGTAGTCTATAGATTATTACAGATGACCTTCAACGCTCTAACTATTTAAAAATGATTATTTATTACGCACATCATATGGCATAATACACACATGAATTTAAGTATCTTACACTATAGGAATGGAATTGAATCCTACCAGAGTTAAAAAGTCGCAAAATATGATAGATTAGTTTGTATTAAGAGGTTACTAAGAGAAAAGGATTTGGGATAGAGCGGAAGGCAGAGAGTATATTTTCTCGAGTTTCGGTTATTATTAACGTTATATGGATACATTGCCATGCGTTGTGATCAGAGAGAGAGAGAGAGAGAGAGAGAGAGAGAGCTTTTAAATCACACCTTTTAAATGGTTTGTGGGTAAGGCTTCACGTATGTTATTTTAGTCCAGGGTAGTTTATGTGAAGGTGTTAACGTAACTTGCACTTGGGACTGTTAATTGTAAGACAACTACCATAGCTGGGACTGAAACACGTTATCCCCTGCATACTCTATATATATCTATATACAGTATGTCTCTATATATAAATAGATAGAGTGATCGACACAATGATAATGTGGACGTCATTGATGGGGTTAGAGCAATTATGTGCACCAATCCGAACACACCTCCGCTGCCATAAGTACCGCCCATTTTATACCTAACAGACTAGCTTGGGACGAGACAGAGGCGCGAGACTTATTGTAAGCACTGTACATCAATTTGTCCACGTACTGCCGTGCGTGGACAAACCTTTTTTGACCCCGCCTAGCGCTTCGCCGATGGCTCTTGTGAAGGCTATAACTTTTTTCATAAGAAACTACTTCATACGCACTTTATGCCAAAAGATAGAGGACGTCGCCGCGAATAATTTGATGTAAACATCGGACAAACTCGTTCACTACAAAAAATTAGAGCAAAGTTTATGTGGTCGAAAAGTTGTTCAGCTGAGTAAGCCGTCCGTCGGCGTGATACTGGGCGGAGCTTATTCGTTGAGAGTTCTTAGCTTCGCCAAGCTTCACGCCTCTCGTCGGCAGCACACAAAAACAAAATTTCGGCTAATTTACAATTCGTGTCGTTGTTTGTGGTAAAAAACAGTAAATAATTTTTTGCATCTAGTCAAACCACGCTTGTACAAAATTTTATATTCTTTTGTGAAATCGAGGAAAAGCAAGTCAGTCTATAAATTTACAAAAATACCAGTCATAAAATTTTTTAGCTCTACATCCAAAGCCAGTGAGACCAAATTTGTGAAGCTGCACTCAAATTGTAAGTGGCTCGTGAGCTTAAAGTAAATGTTAAGTTCTCACTGGCTTAGGTAGAATAAGCGCTAGTTTTCTGCAAAATTTGTTTTAAAACAAAGGCAAATAACTTTTGTGGGCGTAATAATAAACCTTAAGCCAGAGCTTTCCAAACTGTGTGTCGCCAATACCTCCCAGATGTGTCGCCAAATTTAGTTAATTATTCTCAATTTTTTTGTATTCTGAAAATTTTGATTTTTGTATCAACAAAATCGGCTACAAGATAAACCACCTACTGAAAAATTATCTGATATTTGATATTTGATAACAAAAATTAATTAATGTGTCGTGAAAATTGTTATGCTTAAATAGTGTGTCGCCAACGTGAAAAGTTTGGAAAGCTCTGCCTTAAGCAGAACAGGACAAGAATAACACACAGACACATACAAAATGGCGTTAAAAAATCAGTTAAAAAACAAAAAAATATTTAGTGGCAGCTTTTAACATGTATACTGAGACTAGAATTTTCATTTTCATCAAGATGTGTGTGTGTGTGTACACTAAGTACCTCGTCAGTTTGTCAGTTGTTATCCAATCCTTATCGAAATCACGTGTTTCTTACTGAAAGATAAAATAACTTGTATTAATTACTAAATAGGCGTATCTAACCACCATCGAAGTAATTATGAATCACTGATCATATTAGTATATTTTATAACCTCAAAAGCGAGTAATAATTTCATGGACGGGATGATTGATGCACCATCGGTTACAAAAGTCTCGATACATAAAAGAACACAGTAAAACAGTAATAAAAATAGCATCCTCATTGTAATTCAATTTCAATTCTTCAATTCTTCAGCTCCCAGGTAGGCTAGTCAGCCTGTCAATGGAGCCAGCCTCCTTCGCCACTCCGCCCTATCCAGCAGCACTCCCGTTTCTTCGAGCTCTTGCATGCTGGGCAAGTCGTATCTTCGCAAGAGGATTGTAATATTTTCGTTAAAACTAACGAAAATATCACGAATTATTCTAACCAATCATCAAGGCCGTACAGAAATTGGGGGTGCTATAAAGGAAAAGGTCCGACAAAAGTTTAGAATCATTCCAAACTTTTTGAAATTTCTGCCTTTTGTGTCAATTTTTTAGTCAATACAATTTCTACCTATAAATAAAATAATTTTGCGCAGTTATGATTGGCTCACTCGCGTAAAGTGGGTGGAGCTGATGTCTCTCGCTCAGTCGCCCGTTTAGGTCGGATCATGAAGATGAACGGCATTAAAGATCACAAAGTAAAGTTAAAAAAATAAAGTTTTTTTATGAAATGGAATTTACTTCATGAACTGAAAGTCGAAACACTTGCTAAAATATGTAAAAATAAAATATTACTTATTACCGGAATAGCTTTTATCCTAAGATGAAACGAAGAGTCAAGAGCTGGAGGCTGATCTGAATAAAGTAGAATTTAGGCATTATTTTCTATAGTTTAGACAGTTTTTAAATAATGATTTAAAATATAAAATCTACACAGAATAAACTTTTTTGAGTCAATTTCCTGGTTGCTCTATAAAGAATAGTTAAATTACTATGCTTCTGGTCATTTACCCTAAGTTGATTACCTCACTACCTGTACTGATACTAAAATTATTCTTAATTCTTTTCGCGTTGAACTAATAAATTTATTAGTTCAGTGGGGTTATATCACGATTCACGAACTGAGTCGACTGAACAAGATCCCAAACCGATGAAGCAAATCATTCAGGTTTTTAATAAATATCTGCTAGTTTAATCGAATAGTAACTAAAATTTAATAGTATATCATCTTATTATCCTAATTCTTAATGAAAATAGTGTATCTGACTGCCCTCACATATCTCATACAAGTAATCTGACTATTGGTATCAATAGAGTAATAGTGCATTTACCGGCATGTTATCTGACCCTTACTTGTTGAGGAAACACAATGCATCTGATTATTCGGATCTTTTCGGTTTGACGGCCCGTAATATTTTTTAACATTACTGTAATGTTTTTTATTGTCCAGTTTTATTCGAGGATTTCAAAAATAACATTCATATTTTAGAGAAACAAATAGTGAGGCAGTTATACATTTTAGTTTAGAGAATATCATATACGCTTTAAGATTCCAAAATCCCTGAAAGTTTTAGGTCAACTGTACGCTCATGACGATTGGTTAGGTTAAGTCGTGATATTTTTGTTTGTTTTGACAGTAAACTAACGAAAATATCATAACAACCTAACCAATGGTCAAGGGCGTACAGTTGACCTAACCGGGCATTCTGTTAACCTAACTGGGCATTCATTTAATCTAACCAGTTGGTGGAGTCTAGAATTTGACGGTCTCGTAGCCATGACTCGTTTTTTTCCGCCGGTGGTCAAACCAAAAAGATCCCAATACGGTTTAAAAATATATATTTTAAATTTGTTAAATTGCGTGTAACTGCCTCACTATTTGTGTCTCTAAAACATGAATGTTATTTTTGAAATCCTCGATTAAAAATGGACAATAAAAACAAGTAATGTTAAAAAATATTATAGGCTGTCGAACAGAAAAGATCGACTATTCTTTCATATTTAACAAAAATAATCTGACCATGTGTATATAAAATGTACAAATATTGGTGCTACTATAGTATGCGGTCTACTTACGACTGGTTAGGGTTAGTCATGATATTTTCGTTAAAACTAACGAAAATATCATGACTAAATCTAACCAATCGTCAAGGGCGATTGACATTGGGATGTAAACAAGCAATTAGTAAACAAAATAAGAAGCTATAATTAAAAGGTAGACCGCCAAATCATAGTAGATCGCATACTATAGTAGCACCCAAATATTTTAGTTACCCTTCTGTTATAAAAATTATATGGTTTGTTTCGTTTTTAAAAATTTGTCCATCTACTTATTAACCACAGAATGAAAATGGCCAAATGATTTAAAAATGGATTGAGCAGTTAGGCATTTGATATGTTTTAAAAAAATTTAATAAGTCAATTTATTTTGTATCGCCAAGTGACGGGTTTTTTCTAAGACTAGCTGAAAAGTAATTATTTCAGGTTTAATGACTAGTTTACAATTCTTTTAGGTCAAATAGCTCGCAAGCTCAGTTTTGAACTAAAAAATTTTCCAGTGTAGAAATTTCCCTAGAGAAGCGAAACCAGATGAGGGTATAACTGATAAAAGGAGGTTACATTCAACTTCAAATATCTCAGTCAACAGTATGATAATTTAAAAACAGAGGATTTCCGAGGATGGAGAGTATAAGCCAAAAACAAGGTTTGGTAGGCCCTGAATAACGGGAAATATCAAGAGTTCCTAGCTGCAGAAGGATCTTCTAATTCCAATCAGTAGAAAAACCATTCGACAGAGGCGAATGAGTAATTTAGTCTCAAGAAAACCAGCAAGAAAACCACTCCTAAATGAAAAGCAGCAGCAGTAGAAGAAGAAGAAGAGAAGGAAACAGAAAGAAAGAAACGTCCCCTATTTGCATAGAAATATACTGACTGAACCGCCGAACAATGCGGCAAGTGTTTGTTCAACGACGAGAAGCAGATTATGCAATTTGGGCAGATCATCTGTTTAGGTTAGGCGTCCACCCAGTTAACGACATCATTCCAAATATTGTACTTTTACTGTAAACACACTCCAGAGATCATGATTTGTGGATGTTTTACCGGCCATGGTACAGGGGAACTGGCTTTGTCTGTTCAAATATCTCGAACGACATGCTCTGTAAACAGTGCAAGAGGGTGGATATTCCTGGTTCCATCTGAATAGTACACCCTGCACACTGTGAAAGAAAAAATACATTTGAGCTTTGGAATGCCTTGGTAACTCCCCGATTTCAATCCGATTGAGAACCTGCGGAAACTTCTGAAGGTGAAAGTCTGAAAAGAAATCAGAATCCCAAGAAGATATTTGTTCTGCTTTAAAACAGTCGTAAATGGCCCGGAATTGTGCCAACGTTATTGTGTCTATGACCAGCAGAAGCAAAACATTCGTTGATACCAATAAAAATATAATTCCTTTAAACTTTGTATGATTTAAGAGTTTTAGCCATTATATACAGGGTGTACATAAAGTCAGGATTTATTTTTGTGAAGCACTTTGAAATTATATGGAATTCAATCATAAAATGATAAAGTGGTAACATTTATTAAATAATTAGAGTAGGATTCGACGTGACGCCCATCAGTATCCCTGCACAGCTCAAATCGTTCCGCAGCATTGCTAAAACACATTCTGGAGCATTTGCGGGGTTATGTTATCTGCAGCAGTTCGTATACGTGTACGTAAGTTTTCAAGACTCGTAATCTTCGTCTGATAGACGTGCGATTTGATAAAGCCCATGCAAAGAAATCTAAAGGGGTTAAATCTGGTGATCTCGCTGGCCAAGGTCTGTTGCTTCCGCGTCCGATCCAGCGATTTGGAAAACGTCCATTAGATAATCCTGAACAATTTTGGCATAGTGACAAGGAGCACCATCATGTTGATAGACGACGGTACTAACAATCCTATCCCTGTCGTCTATCAACATGATGGTGCTCCTTGTCACTATGCCAAAATTGTTCAGGATTATCTAAATGGACGTTTTCCAAATCGCTGGATCGGACGCGGAAGCAACAGACCTTGGCCAGCGAGATGACCAGATTTAACCCCTTTAGATTTCTTTGCATGGGGCTTTATCGAGTCGCACGTCTATCAGACGAAGATTACGAGTCTTGAAAACTTAGGTACTCTACCCATATGAATACTACAATACTAACCAAACCTTAAAAATCTCTGTAACCAATATTGTTTGGCCAAACACAAAAAAAACTTCGTACATCTAACTACCTCTGGCGAGGCTCTAACTCTTGCAGAGGGCGCTCTGCAGACCATCATTATTATTTTCAAAATCAGTCATTTAAAGGCTGAAAGAAGAGAAAAGAGATAAAAAGAATAAACAGGATGTGGACCGGATGTATAATAAGCAAGAAATGTATGACGTTTTCATGACGTCAGTTTCTATTCCTGTCGTGTGTGTTGTGCTATTTTTTCCTTGGTAATACTAAAGGAAAAAATAGCACGATACAGGGTAATCCAAAAATGGCAAATAATACAGGGTGAACCAAATTTTTTTTTTTTTTTTTTATTGTTTCATACCATACAGCTTAACATAAAATACAATACGATTAACATATGTAAATGCATACTCATTTTTTTGAGATCCTTCAGGGGTATATTTACCAACATAAATACGACCTAACGGTTTAGTTAAATCATTTGTAGATATTTTCATTAAAGTATTAGGGAATTGAGCAGTTACTGCATCACCTAACTCACAGACCTGTTTCAATCTACGATACATTCTAAACTCTTTAAAAGGTGAGAACCACTTTGTTCTTGGATGATGCATTACTTGCTCTGCACTATGAGACGAGTCAAGATTAGGTTCAAACAAAACACAATTTGGAACAATTAAATATGGAGATGGAGATATCCCTACATTAGGTCCCTCCAATCTTTCCCTACCCCCTTCTTACGACCTATGAATCTTCAAAATTAATCACATATCCAGACATATTCATTTCTGGAATACTATGAAAAGATACACCCGTTACTTGATAATAATTAAATTTTAAAATGGTAGATTTAGACTCTTTAGTTAGAAAATCCAAACTCAAGGTATAAAACCCATCACTATTAACACCAAAAGTATTTTTAGATAAATAAACAAATTTCATTGAAGCTGTAACTATCTTCTCCTTTGAACGCCATTTAGGTTTCCTCCGAGGAACGTACTTCCTTTTTCGAGGAACAAACTTCCTTCTTCGATACATCTTGAACAGTAAATAATACACGTCACTCCGATGCAACACCGACGATAAGAATGAAGTTTAAACAATTACTGGATCTATTTATAGATTCTCATTACGTCATGTTATGACACGAATCCTATCCCCTTAGAATCAACATGATGGTGCTCCTTGTCACTATGCCAAAATTGTTCAGGATTATCTAAATGGACGTTTTCCAAATCGCTGGATCGGACGCGGAAGCAACAGACCTTGTGTCGCGAGATGACCAGATTTAACCCCTTTAGATTTCTTTGCATGGGGCTTTATCGAGTCGCACGTCTATCAGACGAAGATTACGAGTCTTGAAAACTTACGTACACGTATACGAACTGCTGCAGATAACATAACCCTGCAAATGCTCCAGAATGGGTTTAGAAATGCTGCGGAACGATTTGAGCTGTGCAGGGATACTGATGGGCGTCACGTCGAATCCTACTCTTAATTATTTAATAAATGTTACCACTTTATCATTTTATGATTGAATTCCATATAATTTCAAAGTGCTTCACAAAAATAGATCCTGACTTTATGTACACCCTGTATATATATAGAGGGTTCACAAAAGAAGACACTACGATGATTGTCCTTACACTTGTAAAAAAAATATAATCTGCTGAAGCCAAGTTGTCAAGGTAATGTAACTATTAAAACTAAATTAGTATGTGTTTCACAGTGCAGAGGTTCTCAGGAATTGACAGAGTTCATAAGAGGTTGAATTATTGTACTTTGGAAACAGAGGAAAGTCAAAGGGAAATTTCGTGAAGGCTTTGCATTCCATTATCAACAATTAACAGAATCATTGTGCAGTTTAGCAATACCCTGAAAACAACAGTTGCTGATTATCCTGGCTCTCCATGTCCATCTGAAAGAACGCTTCGTGTCGTCACAAGACGGCCAGAAACAAACTCAAGCCAAAGCGCTGCTGAATTGGCTGTTCAAGTTAAGGTTAGCTCTGAGGCTATCAGGCGATATCTTCACGACATGGGCTACTGTTGCAGAGCAACTAGAAGGAATTCTATGCTCACTTCTCGCAACATTGCCCGTCGAAAGTAGTGTGCAGCATCAGTGGTCAAACATAATTCTGTATTTTGAACACCGTAGTCTTCTCGGATGAGTCTTTTTTTTTTTTTGCTTTATTTCCAGACAATGGACGTGTATGGGTATGAAGACGTCCATCCCAACAAATTTCTCTTGAGGCATCTGGAAGCTAGGGAAAATCATGGAAATTTTCTGTAATTGTGTGAAGTGCAGTTTGGACCATTGGACGAACAGAGCTGGTCGTCTGCACAAGAACTGTTAATTCAGCCAAATATGTATACAAAGATCCTGAAAGAGGGGTTGCTACCTTTTTATTTCAATGAAAATGTACCTTTACACTAAACTGTATTCTTGGAGGATGGTGCCCCAACTCTCACCGTTCGTGCTACACAAAGGTGGCATTTCAGCCATGGAATTGAACGCCTTCAGTAGTCAGGTCAGTCCCCAGATATGAATCCAATAGAACATACGTGATACATGCTAGATTTAAGAAGCGACAACCAAAGCCTACATCCTAGGAAAACCTCATCAAAGCCATAAAAGAATGAGCCGCATCACCGCAAGAACAAATAGTAAAGTTCATCAATGACAGGACAGAATTGCAACACGATTCCAGATATATTTTGACTCAGTAAATTTGTTAGTATTTTGTTTACTTTCATCATCAAATAAAAAAACTTTGGAAAAAACAAAGGTGTCTATTTACTTTTGTCAACTCTCTTTATATTTCTAAGAACGTAAATAGAAAATATCGTCAATTGTCACTATATTTATTATAAACCGAATTGTGAATAAATAGGACTTAAGCATATACTAAAAAGGAATAGGTCGTCTGACGACGTCTTCCTTAATCAGAGTACAAAAGATTCCGCACGTCACTTTGTAAATAAATCCAGAGATTTCACGTAATCCCTCGGCATTCCGATGCTCGACAAACAAACGCTTATAAAGATAGTAGAAATCCATTTCCTAATTGCCATCTCAATAATCCCCTACCATTTGTCTCCCATTACCATACAATAATTACAACATGAGGTTCTTTTATCAAAAGAAACGCGAAGGCAAGAGAGAAGGAAGGTAAGGAAGATATTTTTCATCTTTTATTCGCTTCATTGGCGTTCAGGAATTTCAGGAAACGCATCACACCGACTGTGTGTGTATACTATTTTACCTATGAAGGAGCCGCATCAACACACAGTAGAAATCTTGTTTATGAAATAGCTCATGGCGTATTTGTAGCTTCAAAATTACTTGAATCGAAGGCGGGTAACTTTAAAGTTTGTTTTTTGGATTAGTTTGTTTCTTTGCTAGTTTAGTTTTAGTTTTATTATCGGTTTATTTCGCCAGTTGTAATTCTGAGTTGAGGTTTAACGATTCTAGTTTTTGTTTTCGTCGGGGGTGGGGGTGTCATGTTTCTTTCTCTCTCTCTCTCTCTCTCTGTAACGTGCTAAAAATACAGTAACAGAATAGTAAAGACTCCAACATCAATTCAGCGTTAGCCCAGGAGAAATGGTAATTAAATGAAGTAAACGCGCGTACACCATACTATACTTACACGTACACCATACCATACTTACACGTACATTACCTGTACGTGTAAAGTACTGATTCAGAGAAGGTAGAAAATAATAAAGTAAAGAATGACTAAATATATTCTCTCTCGCCTGCCCCAGCCACCGTTGATTGGAAAAAGTGTTGAAAGAAGAGGTATAGGAAAGATAGAGAAAATATCGACAAGAAATTCCTAAGTGAAGGTAATCTAAATCATGTAATCTTTAAAAGATATTTTTTACTTCATTTAAATTCATGAAGAAAGCATGAAGTAATTGCTTCTTCATCCGTTCGAAATGTCCGTTTCGTGCTCGTAAACAAAATCTTAATTACGTAATAAATCAGGAAATCAGTTTCTCGCGTAAAGATTGAGAGAAAGTTCGGGTATGTGTGTGTGTGTGTGGTGTGTTCTCAGGGAGGAGAATCGCTTATCACTAAGCCTGAATGAACGATGACGCGATATGAGACTTCCGTTTAACCTGCAGCCGAACCGCATTCATTACTCTCTTGTCAATTACAGGCTCCTACAATGTTTTTATTGGAAACGAGTGAACTTCAGAATAACGAACTAGAATTGGAGAGTTTCACAAACATTTGAAAAACAAAATCTCTACTTTAAAAATAGCTTTTCCCCTCTCCTAAAAATGAAGAAGGTAAAAAATAAAAAGAGGAACACGGTGTTGTTTTTCAAAACAAATTTATTGTTTATTGAGAGAAAAAAAAAATATATATATATAATTTAAAATAAAGGATTTTTTTTAAAAAGTGACATGAAGTTTTTATCCGAAAATTCTTATGACAGAAAACGCTTAGCGAGATTGCACAAATTTCATAGTTAATATTATATTTCAAATATGGATTTTATTTTGCAGCTTCAAATTTGAGAGTATAAAATGAATTTAAATATGATTCACAAATCGTAAAGTACGAGTAGTTCAAGGGTACGTTGTTGGTAAATCAAAAGTAAAGGAAACCGTCCACTTTTGGATGAGAAGCGTGCTCAATAATTTAGAAAAAGCACAAAGTACACCTCCTTTAGGGATAAAGGAAAACCTTGATATTATTTTCAATCAGGTAGCGGAACAAAGGCGATCTGCACAATGTCGACATGCATAAGGGCGATACTAAAAAGTTTAATTTATGTCAGTTTAGGTTAAATTAGGTTAGGTTACACTAGGTTAGTTTAATAATTTTCACTGAAAAGCTGAAATGTAGTTTCAGTTCTGACATCTATATACTTGAATAAGGTCCAAGGTCGACATTATGAAATTCGATTTTGTTCATGTAACGCCTTTCGATGTAACTTCTGTGTGCTAAATGTACTCTTTACATATTGTACATTCATAAGACATTTAGGCTAAATTCTAATCTCCTTTTTGAAGTAGACACAGCTGACAGGATTTAGTGTGTATACTTTGCAATCTACATAAACATTATTCTCTCTCTCTCTCTCTCTCGTATACTTAGTACATAATCATATCTCGGTATAGATCCGTCTGTATCGATTGTCCCAATAAATAATACCTTCAAAGTAAAGTAAACAAAAAATATGGATTCCTTTATTATTCACACATAAATCACTAATAATAATAATAATAATAATAATCTGAGTGTTATTATTATTATTATTATTATTATTATATATTATTATTTTGAACTCTAAAACATTTACAAGTTAAGAATTTTAAGTTTGTTCTCGATATTCTGTTCTGAAATATCTTAACAAGTCACTTGTTGCCATATAACTACATATACTATATATGTATATGTGATTGTGTACCTTTCAACTTTTCAAATGTTCCGTACAATGATTTCTCATTTCACGAAGGTCAAGCCTGTTGCCCCTCCTCTTGAGTAATGAATGCTGTTAGGCGGGAAGTTATGAGGAAGCTTGATATTGGGTCATCGTTCATATATATATGTATACTTTAATATGAAGTTTTATTTTCCTGTTAAAATCCATGGAAATTATGAAATATTTCAATGATGATATACATGGTGATGAACCCATTTCAGTCACCAACGTGATTTTACTTATTGATGTTACAGTATTCTTCAATCACTGCGAATATCTCGAAGAGTGGGGAATAAATTAGTCATTTTTTAGTCACCCTGATGACTGATGATTACATCTTAGAATGGATACTATTAATTATAATAATAACAATAATAATAATAATAATAATAATAATAATATAATAGTTTTGGGGTTGCTTAGCCTCTTTCGTAACAGCAAAGGTCATGTGAGAGAGGGGACCTACATCTTTACCTGGGATCCGAACTATCTAAGAATTGGTACATCATCTGAACGCAAGTGACGGTCACCCATTCAACCATTGAATAGACATAACGTCGCTTAACCTAACTGACCCAAGTAAAAAGTATAGTATCGAGAGCGTTCTAAATCCAACACCTTCAAATACGAGACCCTATTTTTCAGAGAATCTGAGACATACCATTCTTATAGAAATCCGAATCCAAACCGGGTACATATTAAAACCTAAATTTGAGACGTAGGTTTTTATTTATTTTACCTTGGATGATATATATATATATATACCTAGACTAGATGCCTGGCTCAGGACGGTACCAGATGAGCCGGGTGTATCTGGCTATTTGCGATGGAGAGCGCAAGGAAGCAACTCGCTGCTCCACCAAGCCAGGCCTAGAGGCGGGGCACCAGCTAAGAGAGACTAACACACGGAAGATCAACGAGGTTAACGAGGTTATATATATATATTAGCGACCCGTAGTTGGGATCCCAAGTAAAGCTATAGGCCTCTTCGTTATATTATTTTTGCTGTTGCGAAGGTGGTTAAATAACCCTGAACACACACACACACACACACACTCACACACACACACACACACACACTCACACACACACACACACACACACACATATCAGGAAGACTGGAAAAAGATTTACTGCTTATCATAGAAGCAATCGCGTCTCTCGTCTCGAAAGTTGTGTAAATAACCCTGAACACACACACACACACACACACTCACACACACACACACACACATATCAGAAAGACTGGAAAAAGATTTACTGCTTATCATAGAAGCAATCGCGTCTCTCGTCTCGAAAGTTGTGTTGTTGACATTCTTAAAAATCAATTACAGAATTTGGTGTTATTGAAAACAAGACATTTCTCATTTTGTTCATCAGAACATGAATGAGGCTTAAGATTAATGTAATCAGAACTGTACAGTTTGACAATATTCTAAATTGTTGGAGAAACTGCGTAAATCCACTTCCAGCATTCAAGTTTTGGATGATTTGAGAATGTTAAATCGTTCGGTTATCTTTTAACGGGTCAGAAAAAGGTTAAGAAAAGGCTCCTCTCATCAGAATTACGTTCCAAATTGGGGAATGCATAGACACTAATCGGGAATGGACTGACCACTTTTCTTTTTTTTTAACTCTCTATCCCAAAAAGGGGAGCGTATGTACGGTCAATATTAGGAACTATTTATTACGTGGAAAGTTGAAGTTTCAAAAAGGCTATTTAGGTACTTTCACTTGAAGGCTTAAACGAACTTGCCTCTTTGTAGTGTAACTTAACAATTTAATTAAGCTAAAAATAGAACTTAAAAAATGGGGTAACAATTGATTCATAGCATTAATGCAGTATATTAATTTTGGATCACCTGAAGATCAGGGCCCACAGCCTTCTTTAGTTAGCCTAATAAGGCTAACTAACGAAAATATCGCGACCTAACCCAACCAATCGTTAGGTCAACAGTACGCCCTTGACGATTGGTTAGGTTAGGTCGTGATATTTTCGTTAGTTAGCCTTATAAAGCAGACTAAAGAAGGCTGGGGGCCCTGATCTTCAGGTGATCCTTAATTTTATTGCTTATCAGATATAAAGGTTGGTTAGTATGCGGTCTACCATCTGATCTGGTTAGTGTGCGGTCTACCATCTGAGTTCTGGTTAAGTGTGCGGTCTACCATCTGAGTTCTGGTTAAGTGTGGGGTCTACCATCTGTTCTGGTTAAATGTGCGGTCTACCATCTGAGTTCTGGTAAGTGTGCGGTCTACATCTGAGTTCTGGTTAAGTGTGCGGTCTACATCATCTTAAATTACACTTTATAAATGTATTTAAGGAAAGGAATTAAAATATAAGAAATTTAGTTCAAGAAATATATTTAATTACAAAATTTTATTTATTAAAAGAAACCAAAAAAAGTTTGTAAACATTTAAAAAAAAAAAAATGTTTTGCAAACTTATATATAGGCATTACTGTGTGTATACAGTGCGGATATCATTTAAGAAGGCTACGAACAGATCCTCCTCTTCCTTTCTTAGCATTTTCCAACAAAAATGGTTTAAATGAGATTGTAGCATTTGCGCAGGAATGCCCCTTTTCTTCTTTAAAATATCTATTTTTGCATCTAGCCAAGAACGTTCCATTGCTTGCGTATGTGCGCCAGTTGCAGGATCCACATAATGTCTCTGGTGATTAACCGTCTGATGAATATATCCTAGGGTATTCAGGCAAGCATAAGCAGGCCACTCATCCGAATGGATAACTGATCCAACCTTGCATTCTCTTTGAATAATTGGTATTAAAGTGTCTTTATCACGTCTATTAACATAGAAGTATCTGCAATCCAAGCCTTTTTTCAGTCCGAAAACCCAAGGCTGAAATAAACGGTGCTGGTTAAGTATGCGGTCTACCATCTGAGTTTTGGCAGAATATTTTCGTTAAAACTAACGAAAATATCACGACTTAACCTAACCAATTATCAAGGGCGTACAGTTGATCTATTAGTAAATAATAAATACTATTCCAGAAACAAACAATGTTATAATTAATAATAGATCAACTGTACGCCCTTGATAATTGGTTAGGTTAAGTCGTGATATTTTCGTTAGTTTATATTCTGTCAAAACTCAGATGGTAGACCGCATACTTAACCAGCACCAAATAAACTAAGATATATTAAAGTTTATCGTAGCCTTCACGGTTGCCTTTTTGGTAGGTTGGTTGGTCGCAGTTTAATTGTGGTAGACTGCTCGAAGCTAGGTAGACCGCACACTTAACCAGCAACGATATAAATAATAATAATAATAATAATAATGTCACTCTATTCAAAAACAAAAATTATGTAAATTCGAGTAATTTCATTAAAAGATAGAAGACTGAAAGTTTCAGAGTTGTCGGGGAACCTTCCGCCCCCACCCCTCACCCCAAAAAGCACCCACAGTTCATTGTGAGACTGATTTTGTAAATATACTTTTTTAAAGGTATAAAAAGATGCTTTTCAGAGAAAAAACGATATTATATCCCAGCTATATATATACACACACAGTATATATATATAATATATATATATATATAATATATATATATATATATATAATATATATATATATATATATCTTATATATATATATATTAGGTGATTCAAATATAGGGGTAAAAAAATTTTTTTATATTTTAATGTGTTCAACCCTTTAAATGGTTCATTTCAGCATAAAACCAACTATCCTAAAATATTTTAGCAAATTTTTAATTTTTAGGGGTTGCTACCAGCAATTAAAAAATTGACAGAACGACTCAAATTGTCAAATTTTTCCACACCACCCAGGGGTACAGTACAAGGCGCATTGCTTTTTTTAATGTGGAAAGCCCCGTAGGTCCTACCATAACCACAAGCATGCATAATTAAACTAGAATGATATTTGAGACATTAGCTGTCCTTACTTCATCAATGTTTCTTTCTTTCTATCAGGGTAAACAGCCCTGTAGTTTTTTCACTACTTGTAGCAAGAATTGTTTTTGATCTTCATCATGTGTTAGTATTTTATTATATCATCCATTAATTTTACTCCTCTTTCCGCTATATCATTCACGACTTTCCACTGTTTGATAGATTCTTAGCGGAGTTATACTCTTCATCATTATGCCATTCTTTAGCATCTTTGAGTAAAAATTTTGAACTAAATTCTGTTATTGTAAATAATCTTTGAGTATTTGATGACAAAATCTTCTAATTTCTTAGTTGGAATAAGTGCAAAATCTAGAAAAGCCCGTTTTGCAGGAAGAGTTTCTGTTCTATTTTGCAAGGCCTTTACAATTTTGTTTTTCGTTTCAGTAGGCACTTCATCATCATAAAAGGCCAAGGCTACCAGTTCTTCTGATAGGTACCAGAGATGACCTAACAGTTTTTTAATAGCAACAAATGCAATTGTGTCATTTATTTGTTTGTAGACTACAAGATTCTGTAATAATTCCAGAGCAAGACGAGGAGCGCAAGATGGCACAGGAGCTGTAAACCATGCCTTTACATATAACCGAGTAGCAAATAGACAGATGTCTTTTAGTCCTGTTTTGTCTTTTACTGAAATTTTGAACTGAGATTTGAACATAAAAATTTTTAATGAATATGTAATTTTGGCCATCCACCTAGGCCGATGAAGTCCCGCTGGATGTTTAAATTTGATTCCACCTTTTGGTTCACCTCCCAAAAAAATAATTGTTAACTGCAATAGTTGTAGGTAATCGTCTCTTGGTTGGAATGTATCTAGTTGATTTGTTGCAAATATAATTATGTCATCTTTGATGTCATGAATATTTTCATAGATATCTGGATCTGATAATGCTGTTTCGTAGTCCTCCTTATTAATGCTTGACTATTTTTCTCTGAACTTCTTAAAAAGGACTATATCTGGGCCAGAAGATGGTGATAAAGACTTTGAAACAACAGCTTCCAGCATAATTTCAAATATATGGTGTCGACATGCCAGCCACAATAAATCGTTGTCGAATTTTTGTTCTAGAAGAATAGCTGCACCATTTCTAGGACCAGTATTGGCTGCCGTTGTATTGAAACACATGCATTTTATTTGTTCGCAGATGTCCCATTCAAGCGATGTCTGATTGTTTGCATTAAAAAGAGACGCATTTCTGTCACTCAATTTTGCAACATCAAGACTTCCTAATAATTTATCATCAAACAATTTTCTACGTTTGCCAACCTTACTTTTCCATGTTGAAGGTTGTGCAGCACAGAAACCAGTTTCATCACTTTTACTCTCTTCTGATTCTGATGATGTACTGGTGAGTATGACAGCCTCTTCATTCTTCTTTCTTTTGATCTCTTCTTCTGCTTTCCTCTTTTCATAACGTTGTTGCTTTTCTGCTGCTCTTTGCTCTTTTTTAGCAACAGCCTTATCAATGGTACCCATTTTTCCATGACGTCCTTTCTCACGTTGCATTTTCAAGAATTTCTTATCATCTTCTATTTTTATAAGCTGCATAGCATTCTCATGAGCAATGTCAAATAAGTTTTCCAGTTTATCTTTCCATTTTTCTTCTTTATTATTTAAATTTTGTGATCTTTTCAATTTGTTTGCTTTGTTTTTCTTAAGCAGCTGTCATTCCTTCAGTATTCCTTGAATTTTATCTACTACATGTATTCTTTGTTTTGCTGGTATTCCTGCTTTTTTCCAAACTGCTAGCACATCATCTGCAGTAGAGCAGCATGATTCTCTAATGTCTGCTTTTTAATATTTCTATAGTGCATGAAGAGGGCCATCATTTCCTTCTCTGATGGTAATACGGATGTTTTTAGTACTGCAGAGGGCTGCCCAATTAGCCATACTTCAGTTTCTTTTCTTGTAGAACTTCTCCCAAATGAGCAACTGGGTGATGGTGAGTTAGGCCTAGCTTCCATAATCGATTAATTGGTATCAAAATTACGAGTTCCAAGCAACAATTAAAAGCAAGCTAGTATATAAACCATTAATTAAAAATTCTGAAATATAAACAATTAAACATAAAATCATAAGTTGTAAAAACAAACAAATTGAAAAAGAGGGAAACTTTGACGCCTGGTAGCACATAGTAAATTTTATTTAAAATTCACCAAATTTGGCATACACTACTTTTTTGTCATAGGGAACAAAAATACAGGTTGAACAATTAAAAAAAAAACTTTGATTTTTTTGAATCACCCTAATATATATATATATATATATATATATATATATATATATATATATATATATATATAGTGGTTAGCGTCGCTGACTACGAATCCATCGGCCCCGGGTTCGAGACCCGATGAAAGCCGGCGCGCAGCAAAACCCAGCTGTTCATCCTTCCACACAATAAAGAAAGTGGTTGGTAGATAAATGGGTACCCTAGGTGGCCTAGTGGTTAAGACGCTGGGCTGTTGATGGGGCGTGGTTCGGATTCCACGTTAAACTGTAGGTCTAAGGTGGAGTGAAAAGCTTGACCTTCGTCAGAATGAACAATTCGGGCGGAAGCTAACTAAAGGTGTATATATATATATATATATGAGATCTCTGGCTCGGGATCAGAGGTCCATGGTTCGAATCCTGCTGGTGGGAGGTATTTTGCACATGAAAAAAGTGATCGTGGTCATACGCTTATTTCCATATAAGTTACGGTTACAGTCATATCTTTAGTAACTTACAATAGTTGAGGCAATGTAATAGTTTTATATATATATATATATATATATATATATATATATATATATATATATATATATATATATATATATATATATATAATTACTACATTCTTTCAACTATTGTAAGTTACTGAAGATAGGACTGTAACCTTCCGAAACGTTTGATATTTTGTTTTAAATAAATAACAAGGCTTTTGTTTGGCAACATAGTGGTTATGCCCTCGTTGAAGGAGCGCTGCTTGTATGATTATGTCGTAGACCCGTTGGATTCCTGTAAAGAGCAACTTACCCGTGTCGGCCGCGTTGATGGTTATTTTCTATTTCCTTGAGACCAAGAACAAAAAATTTGGCTGAAGTAACACAAATATTAGAACTTTATTATTATTCCCCACTTCTTTATTTTATTTGAAATGAGTAAATATTTGTGTAACTTTACACGTGAGGTTAGCAGTCCGAACAGGTTAGCAATCCCAGTTCGGGGTTCGAAGGAATTTTCCAAACTATACTTAAACTTAAGGGTTCAAGCTTATATACGAGTATAATATAGTTGAGTTACAGCCTCTCTCTCTCTCTCTCTCTCTCTCTCTCTATGCAAAATTTCTTTTCGTGTACAGTACTTCCACGGTCACACGAATAAGGGATTCTAAGTTAAGGAAAAGAAGAAAGAAAGTGTATTCATTTTTTTATGAATGCCTTGTAGAACCCCTCAATTTTATTAATAAATAAACAAAAGCTACCAACATTGCCAATTTTAACTTTTACTTTTGGGTCAGTAATAAATGTGTGCATTATTATCGACGCCGAACGGAAGGCATTCGAGATGGGTATTCATTGTGGTTTGTACGGTACAGTATATGGGTGGGTATGTATGTTGCAGAGTTAAATGAGAAGCGGTTAAACCTAAGCTCACCAAACTTGGCACGGGGGTAGCTTGATCTGAATCTGAAAATCAGCTTAAAGGGTTGTTAAAAGGTCCAAGGTCGTAAATGCGTTACCTCGCACAATTTTCCCGTGTACTGGTCATTCTACAAGTTTTAGCTCCGTAGGTCAAAAGTCTAAGTCACTAAAGTCCTATTAGTTTTCTACTCAATAACTCACAAGTGGTTCAAGTTAGGCTAACTAAACATGGTGTCTCAGTTTACGTCGCGATACGCTAACCATCAAGTAAGTTTGAAGCCAAAGGTTAAAGGTCAAGGTTAAGACCACTTAAACAACCGAGCGCAGTCTAATTAGGCTATAAAAAGTCTGAAAATCGGATTAGGAAAATAATTTTTTTCACATTTCTGTATTCTAGGACGAAATTTATTTGTAAATGATACATAAATTATATAATATATATATATATATATATATATTATATATAATATATATATATATAATATATATATATATATATATATATATTAGAATACGTCTCAGTGTTGCGAGAGTTAAGAGAGAAAGTGGTTGTCTATTACGATATGTTTAAGGGGGCGGGGGGTTAAAAAAAGAGTTGGTTTGTTAAAATTTTTTACTTGAAAAGAAGAGAAAAAAAGTCGGTTTGTTTTCGATTGGGATGATGTGATGAGTAAGAAAAAAAATTAAAATATTACTGTTTTTGCGCGCTTTAAGTTATTTTCTTTTTTATTAGAAGAAAATAAATAATAAACATCAATTAGGACTGGAAGCCAAAATCAATTAAGAGTGTGGTTGAATCTAATATTTTTCTTGAATACAGAGAAATAAGGCAAATATTCAGTCTGAAACACACACACACACACGTGTGTGTATATATATGTTACACACAGACCGTGCATAGAACAAGAAACTCTTTTGGAAAAATTAAATCCATTATAGTCCGAATAAGGGATCACCTGAAAATCAGGGCCCCCAGCCTCAATTACTGAATGATATCTTCGTTAAAACTAACGAAAATATCACGACTTAACCTGAAATCGTCAAGGGGTACAGTTGACCTAACCGGGCATTCAATTTAATTTATTATTATATTTGGTACTGTAAAGCAGAAACCAAGAATACATGGCGGCCCTGATCTTCAGGTGATCCCGAATAAGTAATGGTAAATGACAAATACTATAGTTTTTCTTTTTCATGATGGAAGCCGTGGGCAACGGGTCACTCGCAAAGACGCCCCAAGATCAGGGAACCATTCTGAGTTCTAATATATATATATATATATATATATATATATATATATATTTGAATGAAATTTTTAATGGAATGTTGAAAATGACTTCTTTTGTGTCCATTTCGTTTTATTGAGCAAAAGGGCTCCACTCAAAACTTGTCCTGTTTCGTCTCAATGCTTTCTTTTGGGTGTAAAACATTAAATGGACCAACAAATCAACCAGTATGTTTTGTTTTCACGTATGAAGATCTGAAGGGAAGAATATGTACAAAAGTTTGAGGAAAAAACTGTAAAAATGTTAAGAAAAGAATATGTATAAAAGTTTGAGGGGAAAAACTGTAACCTTTAACTGTAAATTTGGATTTTGTCAAAGATAGAAATGTTTGATTGGAAATTACTCTCAATAAATTATTTGGTGATTTTCATCGTGTGACCGATTCAGAATAAGCAAGTATACAGTTTGGGGAAAAAAGTTCGCCTACAAACATAACGTTTAAAATAAAACATAAAGGAATTACTAATTGGTAAAAAATTTTGTTTTTCTTTCGATATTATCCTTTTTTTGGGGGTGACAGAAATAAAATTTTGAAAAAAACCAAGACCAAATATTTACTGATCAGTAATTTTTTTTTATGGTTTTTAGAAATATTGTTTCCAGACAACCTTTCCCCCCTCCCATCTCCCCCCCCCCCAAACTGTACGTAATAAAACGAAAGTAGCAAAAATGATAAAAAAAAAGAGTTCAAATTTTTACTAAAAATTCGAAAAATGTAATTTAAAAAAAAAAAATTAAATAAGTCATTAATTACAAATTTTCAGAAAATATTAAGTGATTTTATACATATATTCATCCTTTTTTAGAACTTCGATGTTCTTAAATGTTTTCTAAGAAAAATAACGTTCAATTATTTACGGTCAACTTTATTTGAAAATCTTGGAAGTAATTAGACTCTAAACTTTGTAGATCTTTGAAGTAAAAATTAAATTTGAAATAATTTCTTTCAAAAGAGTTTAAAAGAAACTTCGCGAAAGACGTCTTCTTCAAGACAATGAACATTTTTATACAAAATCGTTTTTTTTTTTTTTTTCCCTATTCATAGGTCTGAGAATGTCTGAAATAGTAAAATTGTAAGTTAAGATGTATATGGAAATATTTTCTATAGTTTAATGAATATTCAACGTCACTTTGTCTTAAAATATACGCATTTGACGTGTATATATATATATATATATATATATATATATATATATATATATTAGGCATCGACCCGTGGTTGTATCGGTATCGGTACCGATACCGATGGTTAGTAGCTACCGATACCGATAGTTTTTTGTCTCTAAGAATAAAAAAAAACCGGCGTTTTCCAAATAGAAATTTCCCGGCTGCTCGAGAAGTTACGTGTGTGTTCGCGATTTATCCCGACGTTTCTAGAAATTTCCATGACTCCTTACCGCTCTATATAAAGCGAGCCCGTAACCATCGCGGCGTCATTTCCTCAGTTCGCAAGTTGTGAATCAGTTCAACAGTTGTAATCATTTTTTTGTAAATTTATTAACTACTGGTATAAATTTATTCGCTTTTGCTTCAGTGAGAGTGACAATGCCAAGCATTGCGTGGAAGTTCTTCACTGCTTCAAGCACTAATGTAAAACAGGCGATCTGCAATTTGTGCGGTGTCTTTGTCTCTCGTGGAGGAACAAGCGCGAGTACCTTCTCTACATCGAACCTGAGGAGTCACCTTATCAACAAGCACAAGACTGAGTTTGATGAAGCCAATAAAAGTCAATGTACAACTTCTGCTACTAATTCTCGTGAGTAGATTCATGAAAATCTGTAAAGTGATTCTTCAAACATTCTGAGAAAGAATTCGCAGTTGCAAGCTATCATTGAATATGACGTCGAATGGCCCCTGAAAAATACGTTGACTTCAACGCAATGGAAGCTTATGGTCAAGCTTATTGATGTGCTTGCTGTCTTCAAAACTGCAACGCTCAAAATCAGTGAGGAAAACTCGCTTTTATCAGAAGTTTTACCTACAGTTAAATCTCTGTCAAAAGGAAACTGTGCAGTGTGTTCAGTGAATGCTGCTGGTGTCATGATTCTGAAGAGCCAGCTGGGCGATTCTCTCGAACAGAGATTTCGAGAGCATAATTCAAATGAGAAACTGCTGCTAGCCACAGCGGTTGATCCCCGATTCAAAGGAGCTGGGCTGATAGACGACGACGTGCGAGAAAAGGCCAAGGAATTGCTGAGACAAGAGATACGCAGTCACATGGAGGGGGCCCAACGAAAGCGTATTGGAGGTCCAATTGGCGTGAAACGCCGCCGAAGTGGTCCGATCACGTTCGTCCTATTCTACTTGAAGAACCCCAAACGAGGAATACGGACACGAGCTTCACTGTCCCAGACGCACGAGTGGAAGCAGCCCTGAACGCCTATTGGTCGTAACCTCGGATCGCTGGGGATAGGGATCCATTCATTTCTGGCGAAAACATTCTGCTGATTTCCGGAGATTGCCAAAGTTGCTGAGAAGTGCATGAGCTGCCCCTCTGGATCAGTTGACTCTGAACGGCTTTTCTCAGCGGCTGGAGATGTTATCAATGCGAAACGAGCCAACATCACCCCAATCAACGCTGATGGAAATCATCCTCTCCAAAATCAGAAGTTCCTCAATTTTGATTATTGAGTGAACTGTTATATTGAGTTACACTTTTGAATTACATATATTGTTTCCATTACGTGACTTTTATTTTGTGAATTCCATTTCTTCAAATATATGTTTTGAATTACAGTACATGTGTCGAATTACATTCTTTGAATCCTATTTCGATATTTTGGACAGATATCGGTATCGGCCGATACTTTGCTCTAACTATTGGTATCGGTATCGATACTTTGAGAATACTATCGGTCGGCCCCTATATATAGGGTGAACCAAATGTAGGTGGACAGTAAATGATAACGTTTATTTTGAGAATACATATTTAATTTTTTTGTATACTATAATACAAAATAAAATTTAAATAAATTTAGTTATAATATTTAATATAATAAAACACAAACACCATAGTTATAATGAACACCATAGTTATAATATAATATAACACAAACCGTATTCAACCTACTGTCCACCTACTTTTGGTTCACCGGGTATATACGGGTGTTTCAGGTCGACCCTAGAAATATGGAAAATACCAAATACAAACTACAAATTCCAGCAATTTCCATATTTCTCGGGTCGACCTGAAACACTCTGTGTGTGTGTGTGTTATATATATATAATATATATATATATATATATATATATAATATATATATATATATATATATATATATATATTATACTGTGTAATAATAATAACGTTTACTGAGGACAAGTCAAAGAAAGGTTAGATCATGCTGACAGCAGTTTCTGCCACCATTTTCGAGAAGGAGTCTTATTATCTCGCTCTTGGGAGGAATGACTCTGAGAAGTAAGAATGTAACTTTCTTGAGTTACCCCTTGTAATAGAGAAACTTTTCCTAAGTTGCCCTTTATGGAAGAGGAATATCCTTACTGAATTTATTATAAGGAAAAACAAGGTTAATGTATTCTCTCTCTCTCTCTCTCTCTCTCTCTCTCTCTTCTCTCTCTCTCTCTCTCTCTCTCTCTAGTCACTTAAACACTACTAAAAATAACAATAATAAAAATTTGAAAAATATTTTCACGTCAATGAATTTCCATTCGACAAAGTACAAATGTAAAATTCGGTGGGGCATTAAAGAATATAATGATAATCGAATTTCGGTGGTATGGGGCAAGCGCCCAAGTGGGTACGTAAGGTATACAGCATTTTAGTTAAGATTTCAGTCACACTGAATGATCGCTTTAGAATTTTGTAAATGAATGAACAACAAAGATTGACGGGTAATACTGGGATGAAAAAAAATCATGAAAATGTATACACTTTTCAGACGATAACTTCGGTGGTGGCTTCGAATTTTTTTTTTTCTTTTCTGAGAGATTTTTGAAAAACTTTTTAAAATTGTAAATGACATTGAAAAGTAGTGTGTGTAGCTAGGTGTAGCTGTAACCCATAGATCCTGTCCCAAAGCTGGATCCTATCTGCTTTGCCGATAGCTGGTGAGGGAAGCTATATTTTTGGGGCCTCTTTGCGAGTGACCCGTTGCCCACGTCGGGCTAACATCATGAAAAAGAAAAAGCTATAGTGTTTGTCATTTACCATTACTTATTCGGACTATAGTGGATTTAATTTTCCCACAAGAGTTCCTTGTTCCAGAGATCTATGTGTATTATATATATATATATATAATATATATATTATATATATATATATATATATATATCGGGTGATTTTTTTTTAAGCAGTTGGTACTTTAAAAGGTTCGTATTTTTTTTATTAAATGAAATAAAAGCATTAAATTTTTACTGTACCTTCTCTACACATGGGGAAAATTAGTCCCCCCCCCCCAGTGCAAAACATACTCTACACGTATGTGATGTCCTTTCAGCTCATTAATTCTTTGCAAACGAACAACAAAATTTTGTAGTATTCCGGACAGAGTATCCGTTGAAATCTGAGCAATTTCTTGTTCATTTGATGATTTCAATTCTTCTCTTGTGTGTGAATTCTTTTTAAACGTTCTATCTTTTGGGATCCCACAGGTAAAAGTCACAGGGGTTTAGAGCTGGTGATGTTGGTGGCCATGATATACCTTTATCATAAATTGCAGGAAATCTGTTGGACAGGACTCTTCCGTCGAAAGTATCGTGTAAGTATCGTGAACTGAGAGGACATCGCGTAGAGCATGTTTTGCATTAGAGGACTAATTCTTCATGTGTAGAGAAGGTAGAGTAAAAATTCCGTGTTTTTATTTCAGTTAATAAAAAAAAATACGACCCTTTTAAAGTGACAGATATTAAAAAAAAAAATCACCCGATATATATATATATATGGATCACTTTAACATATTGCTTCCCAAAGCATTCGGGAAGCAATATGTTAAAGTGATCCCTCCTGGGAAGCAATATGTTAAAGTGATTAACACTGGGAAGCAATATGTTAAAGAGAGAAAGGTTGGTTGGTCACTTTGTGTGATCATCTAGCGCAGCGCTGTCCAACTTGCGGCCCGCGGAATGGAATTTTGCCAACATTCATTTCTGAATTTTCTTCCCTATTTTGTCATTTCTAGTAGGGAGAACAACATTCAGCGTGTTCCGAAGTCGTATTAACCAACAGTGTATGATTATAGGCAACATCTTGGCCGCGCTTTATAGAAGTTGGACAGCACTGATCTAGCGCAACAATTCTAATAAATTTACTTCAATCTAACATTTTAACATGTTATGATTTACTTTTTATGCCTTTACTTTATTAAAGTGAACATTTTGGATCACCTGAAGATCCGTCACCCCAGCCGTTTTTAGTTAGCTTTATAAGGCTAACTAACGAAAATATCACGACCTAACCTCACCAATCGTCAAGGGCGTATAGTTGACCTAACGATTGGTTAGGTTGAGTCGTGATATTTTCGTTAGTTAGCCTTATAAAACTAACTCAAAAAGGCTAGAGTGACGGATCTTCAGGTGATCCAACATTTTTTTTCGTACACCTTATCCTAAATATTGGGAAGCAATATGTTAAAGTGATCCATATATATATATATATATATATATATATATATATATATATTTGTTTACGAAAGCAAAATGCTTTCACCTACGACTTAATTCATATAATTTGGTTAATTTGAGTTAATTGCATGGTAATTAAGGATAATGATTAGTTAAAAGAGTAATGCTTTCAGACAAAGCTTTGATTTTTTACTTATATTGAAATTAATGTACAAAAATTACAGGCAGACAAAGACCCTAAAATCCATTCAGGATTAACCTTGGTTAACCTTGGTTTTGCTTCCGCCTGATTTGTTTATTCTGACGAAGGTCAAGCGTGTCACTCCACCTTAGACCTACAGTTTAACGTGGAATACGAACCACGCCCCACCAGCAGCCCAGCGTCTTAACCACTAGGCTACGCAAGGTACCCATTTATCTATCAACCAATTTTTTTATTGTATGGAAAGATGAACAGCTGGGTTTTGCTGCGCGCCGCCTGCCGTCACCGGGTCTCGATCCCGATACCGAGTTGATAAAAACTGAGAGAAAGAAATGAGTAACAGAAAATAAAATACACTCTCCTACAATGGTCAGGATTTGGCGTAAAAAGCGTCGTAACACCTAAGTTACTTTGTCTTACTTAGTAAGACAATGTCGCTTAACCCAAGTTAAACGACATTGGGTTTGGGTGGGAGTTGGATGGCGAACTGTCTTCTGCGTCCAGATTCTGTAGGGACCCATGGTTTCGATCCTTCGTAAAGCTGTAATAATGTAATGACTAGGAATTGTTTAACCTTTCTCAGACCATGAAAGTTCATATGACAGAGGGGACCTAACCGTCACCTACAGCATTATGTGGGATCTGGACGCAGAGAATGGTCAGTGGTCACCCATCCAACTACTCTCCAGACCTAATGTCCGTCGCTGATCGACGGAAAACGGTGGTGCAACACTGGCCATGACTTAGCCCCGTAAAGATGTAGGTTCCCTCCGTCATATGAGGCGTATAGAATAGAAAGGGCGTACGCCCGAAAATCAAGTTTTGAGATAAACGCATTTATTAAAGTTAGTGAACGTTATTACTCGTTAACGACTGAACCTAGTTCAGTGGTTTTGGTGTGAAGCCCGTGTCGGGGCGCGTCACACCCACGGAATACAGCGTGCTGATTGGTTACTGCGCGAAAACGGGATATCGGGAAACCGGGGGATACGCCTATGCTATTCTAATGGCCTCGTATAACTTTAGATGTTACGAAGTAGTTTAAACTCATCAAACAAACCTGTAAAGGTGTAAAGCTTTCATACAGTAGGAAAGTATAGAATAGACAAGGCTTCAACTCCTCCGCCATCCACTGTTGACACAAAATTGTTGCGAAAGAAGATTTATAGGAAAGTATGGGAAAATATAATAAAAAAAGAATAGATTCAGAGTTCATTCACACCATGCATACACTTATTTGATATACCCAGTTACGCATTAGTGGACACTGGAAAATAAAGATGGCATGAAACGCTAGATTACTAAATCTGATGTACACCATTTTATGTAATGTTTTAAATTTGTATTTATTTATTATTTATTATATACAATAAGGCTTCATTTCATCGCAGAGTGCCAAAGACAATTCCATTACCCAACTGCATATATAAAATGAATCCCATACTGTAGCAATCTCTTTGTACTGGAACTGACTGAAAAAAAAAAAATGAGGCGCTAATTTTGCATTATACAAAATCATGCGTGTTTATGAAATATATATGTATGATATATAATTATATATACAAGGTTGCGCAAAAGTTAGGAGTAAAGAAACTAGAGAGAATGGCTCTTTTCCGTTCCATGGCCGCCGTTATTTTTTAAATAGAAATAACTTTTTTAGTTACAAAATTTATTATTTATAATAATTTACGTAGTGATGACTCCTTGACTCCTAACTTTTGCACCACCACACACACACACACAACACACACACCACACACACACACACACACACAGGGTGAGTCAAAAGTCCGGAAACATAGGAAGGATAGGAAACTTTTATTGCAAAAAGACATGTGTTACAAGTAATGTTATAAGATGTGCTCTATATGTTCTCCTTTCACTTCCAGACATTTCTGGACTCTGCTTCCCCAGTCGACCTGGACTCTTTCCAGGACATCGGGCTGGATTGCAGCACAGGCTTCTGTAATGCGCTGCTTCAAGTGGTCTGTGTCTCGGATCTTCAGACCATACACAATGGCAGATACAACACAATACACACCATACACACCATACACAATTATCCACCGGCAGATTCATGGTTCACTCACTAATCTGCAAGAGAAAAAAATGTAACATTAGTCCTATGTTTCCGGACTTTTGACTCACCATATATATATATATATATATGACCATAGAATTGACAGTGAAGCGTGTGAACACTGATTATATTAACTCCGTTTTGGAAAAAGAAACATAAACATATTCCGAATACTTTCGTACGAGAGAGTTACAAGGAGTTACAAGGACAAGAGGAAGCCTCAAAAACCTTTCGGTCCACTCTGGGAGGTTCCTGTTATTAAAAGTTTATTTTTCTTTCAACTATCCTAGCAGTAGTAGAAAACTGGATAGAAAAGTAGAAGGCTCTCTCCCCACCCTCCGCTCCCTCCCTGCCAGAGGCAGGTACGGAAAAAGGTTGAAGAAAATACCTTGACCCTGGAAAAGTAGCCAAGGAAATTTTACAGGAAAGTGGAGAATATATAAATAGCTCTATATTTAGCTTGCTCACAGAGACACCGTGCAAGCGAACTCCTGCAGAGTTTTCTTATGTTTTAATCTTAAACTATGAGAGTATTCAGAGAGAGAGAGAGAGAGAGAGAGAGAGTTACAAGGAGTTACAAGGATACAAGGAAAAGAAGTACCTCAAAAAGCCTTGCGGCCCATACCAAGGAGGTACCAATGGTAACGGGTGCCACGGAAAGTTTTCTACACCCTCAAATAGTGTGCAAGATTCGGTCTAACCTTTTCTTGAACAGATCCACAGAAGAACTGTTCAAAACTTCTGAAGGTAGCCTGTTCCACGTGTCACAGATCTTATACGTAAGGTAATTCCCACACACACTAGTCCTAAACCGTTTCAAATCCAACTTCCAACCATTGTTGCGAGTTGGGTTATCATTTAAACTAAACATGCTTCTAAAATCGACATCGTTGAACCCGCGTAAGAGCTTGAAAACCTCGATCAGTTGGCCGCGCAGCCTCCGAGTTTCCAGCTAAAACAAGTCCAGGGCGCGTAAGCGTCGATTGTAGCCCATATGCTTAACGGAAGGGATTAACTTTGTGGCCCTCGCCTGCACTCGCTCCAGCCTCTCAATATCTTTCCTGAGGATGGGCGACCAGAACTGCACAGCATAGTCCAGGTGCGGGCGAACCATGGAATTGTACAGAGAGAGCACAATGTCCTTGTTCCGAAACTGAAATTGCCTCCTGATATAACCCAACAGCTTCTGGGCTTTCTTTTCCACCTCTACGCACTGTTAGGTAAACTTAAGGTCGCTGCTAATTAGCACACCCAAGTCCTTTTCCAAATCAGTCGCCTCGCTATTACTCCCCAACATCGAGTAGTCTGACTTGGGATTGGCGTAGCCAGTGTGCATCACCTTGCATTTACCAAAGTTAAACGGCATTTGCCATTTTTTCGGACCACTCTCCTATCCTACGTAGGTCCGCACGCAGTTGCTCGATCGCCTCCGGCGTCCCAACATTGGCCCCAAGCTTGGTGTCATCAGCGAATTTGGCGATCCGACTGACGATGCCACCGTCGATATCATTTATGTAAATGATAAACAACAGTGGCCCCAAAACGGAACCCTGAGGAACCCCGCTAGTGACCGAGGCCCAACCCGAACTAGCCCCTTTAATTACAACCCTCTGCCACCTATTCTTCAGCCAGTTTTCAATCCACCTACCTACTTTCCCATCGATACCCAGCGCGCGGACTTTCGCCATTAGCCGGCGGTGAGGTACCTTATCAAAGAGAGAGAGAGAGAGAGAGAGAGAGAGAGAGAGTTGTAATAGTGCTACTATGGATTAATAAGTAGGACCAAACAGCGTTGCGAAGCACATACTTCAAACAAATCTAATAAAAAAATGGATTCACTGGGCAAGATGTAAAGGTTGGTCGCATGTTTCACGTACACTCGCATCAAACAAACATGGTCTTACGTTTGCGAAAACTGTGAATCCTAAATTTGATTAAGTTTCGGGTTTCAATCCATTTATTTTATTTAGTTTCATTAAAGGATTTGTTGTAATTGAGTTATTCTTAAAATTCTATTTTGAGTCTTTCGTTCGTTTTAATGCACAAACATCCTTGTACAAAATCTTTTTGAGAGAAAAATCAATGTTTGTTACAACTTTACGACTAGATTTACCCACTGTTACAATTTACCCCAAACGTTATAAGTAGCACCACCCACTGTTACAACTTTCCCCCTAGGTTCGTGTAATATGTAACACATCACCAACGGTTTTTCAAAAGTATGTGTAAACCTGAAGAAGCAGTAAAGAATTTAGTTCTTTGAAAAGCGAAGGCAAACATAAAAATAACATCTGGCAATATATATATATATACACACACGTCTAATAATAATTTAACCCCTATCGATTACCTATCATTTCCTATTCTCTTTCTCGAACAATTTTGTGAAATATTGATAATTTCTCCGACTGTACATTGTTCAGTGCCATTCGGTGCCATAAAACATTTGCAATAGTTCCCAACCAGAAGAGAAAATAAATCTGGCATCGAGAGACATTTACGAAGGATGTAATTGGCACTGTCCTTGGAAATAAGATGTGACCCTCGCCTTCTCTTGTCATTTTTTTTTTCTTTTTTTTCTTTTTCTTTTATTAGGAACCAAATAATGTTAAGAATTAATTTTATAACGAAAGTGAAGTGTTTTATATATATATATATATATATATATATATATATATATATATATATATATATATATATATATATATATATATATATATTGTATATTAGTTGAACATAAAGCATATTTTCTGAATTTTGGTGTTCACCCGCAGCGGAATAAAATCAATTTTCTTTTAAATTATTAATAAAGGCTCATTAAATTAAATGTTTTTTTTATTTATTTCTTTTCTTAAATTTTTTTTTTAATGAATGTTCCGAGAATAAGGATACTAAAAGCATTGATGTAGATAATTAATTAATTATAGCTATATAATGTAATTGAAAGCGATTAGTAATTCACTCTGTAGAATACTACTCATATATATATATACCTTACCTTACCTTACAACCTTACAAAGGTTCCGCGCGATGATTTCTCATTTCGCGAAGGTCAAGCTTGTCGCCCCTCCTCTCGAGTTGGCCTGGTGAAGTAGTGAGTTGGATTCTTGCGCTCTCCACCTCACATAGCCAGGTACGCCCGGCTCATCGGGGATTGTTCTGAGCCAGGCGTCTAGTCTTCTTTTGAAGATTTCCACTGCAACTCCCTTCGTGTTTCTTAGGTCTTTGGGCAACTGATTAAACAGTTTTGGTCCTCTCACTACAAAACTATTTTCTTTCAGGGTTAAGGATGTTCCCTGTCTCGCCTTCAATTTGGGAATACGACACAGTCTACCGCTTCTACTTTCCATCGTTGTTTGGGGAGTTATGGGATTCAGAGTAAGATTAGGGACTAGTTTCTCCATTATTTTCCAAGTGTAAATAATGGTGTATCTCTCTCTTCTCCTTTCCAGTGAATATAGGTCTAGTTCTCGTAACCTTTCCCAGTAATTTAGTTCTTTGCACACATTGATCTTGGCTGTGAAGCTTCTTTGGATCCCCTCCTGCTGTCTAATGTCTTCTTTTTTATATGGGGAAGTTAGGACCAGGCAGGATTCTAATTTGGGTATGATCAGGGTTTTCAGTAGAGGAATCATTACATTCCTATCCCTTCGTTTAAAGGTTCTCAATATCTGACCCGTTATTCTCTTGCTCTGTTTACTGCTATCTTATTTTGTGTTTCAAATTTCGCATCATCTGTCATTACAACCCCTAAATCTTTTGCTCTGGAATTTCTCTGAATTTCCTGTCCATTTGGGGTATAATATTCCATGCACTTTAGGTCTTCTCTTTTTCCGTACCGTAATTGCTGAAATTTCTCGGTGTTAAACTTCATATTGTTGTCTTCAGTCCACTTGTAGATTTTGTTTATGTCGGTTTGTAGAGATCCTATGTCTTCTGGGTTTCTTATTTTTCTACTGATCTTTGTGTCATCCGCAAAGGATGTTACTGTGCTGTCTCTGGTAACGTCCTCATCTATGTCAGTTAGCATGATTATGAAGAGTAGTGGAGCTAATACTGTTCCTTGTGCTACTGAGCTGAGGACCTCTGATTCTGATGAAGATACTCCTTGTACTGTAACGACTTGCCTCCGCTCACTAAGGAAATTATATATCCATTTCCCTACTTTTCCTGTTATTCCCATATATTTCAGTTTATGTATTATGATTCCGTGGTCACACTTGTCGAACGCTTTAGCAAAGTCTGTATAGTACATCATAGTTTCATTACTTTCAAGTGAATCAATAATGTTGTTGTAGTGTTCCATTAGTTGTGATAGGCAGGATCTGCCTGATCGAAACCCGTGTTGGTTATCATTGAATTTTTTCTGAGTTTCCAAAAAGTCAGATTTTCTGTCTAACTATTCTTTCAAAATTTTTAGTGAGATGAGATGTAAGCGACACTGGCCTTTAGTTTTTGGCCTGGGATCGATCTCCTCCTTTATATATTGGGACTATGTTCGCGCTCTTCAGGATGCCCGGTATTTCTCCCGTGTCTAATGATCGTCTCCATATCAAGTATAAGGGCTCAGCGATTGCATTCTTGCAGTTTTTGATCAGTGTGGCATTCCATTTATCCGGTCCTGCCGCTGAGTGTGATTTTAGTTTCCCTATGGCTTGTGTAATATCATCCGTCGTAAAGTCGAAATCCTTTATACTTTCCCCTTGTGGTTCTTCTTCAAAGAACGCGTTTCTATCGCAAATCAATTTGTCAGTTTTTGGGATACTGAAAGATGATTCATACTGAGCTTTTAATATTTCAGATACTTCTGTTAGATCATCAGATAAATCACTGTTCTCATTTTTTAAAGGTCCGATAGTCGCTTGGTTTTTCGACTTTCTTTTTGCGAAATTATAGAAGTACTTGAGTTAACCTTTATCGCTTCTATAGCGTCATCTTCTTCTTTTTCTGTATGCTTCTCGATTTGTTCCTGTATGACGACATCGATACTTTGTAGTTTATCATTTAATATTTTTCTGATGTTGTTATCTTTACAATTACTTAATTTTGCAGTCACTCTTTTTCTCTTTCGGAACAATGCCCTCTTTTGTCTTTCGAACCTGCTTCTCTTTCCTCTTTGTTGTATCTTTGGGACATGTTTTTCCACAATTTCTAACGTCTTCTCCTCTAACGTCATTAGCATCTCTTCCGTTGTCTTGGCCTCGAAAATGGTTTTCCAATCTATTACATCCATGCTGGATGTCACATCTTCCCAGTTTATAGCTTTGGAGTGAAAATTAAAAATTTCGAATTTGCTTCGTTCTGTTGTGCGTGTTCTTTCCTTTCCTGTTGCCTTTGTATTAGTTGTTATTCAATGATATTGTGGTCTGATATCATAGTTGGGGAGATTTCTACATTATCAATTAGATTACTGTTGTTTGTGAATACCAAATCTAGGCAGTTGTTTTTTCTTGTGTTTTCTGTTATTTCTTGCGTTAACATAAATTCATCAGCTAAAGCTAGTAGCATTTTTACCTGCTCCTGGTCTTCTCGTGTGCCCCCCTTGTCCTGGTGGATACATATATTTTTTCCTATCCTTTTATATTTCATGAATGGGAAATTAAAATCACCACAGAAAAAAATATTTGGGTTGGAGAGTGTAGATCTTTTACTAAGTTTCTTACCTCTGTAATGGAATCTGAAAATTTTGAGGTTGGCGTGTTTGGGGGTCTGTACATTACAATTAGTACCATATTTAATTTTTCAATTTTTGCTGCTACACATTCTACGTAGTTGTTTGAGGTACTTATAACCATTTCTGCAATGTCCCTTTCGCGTGTGTAAATAACACATCCTCCTTTACGTCTCACTGTTCTGTCGGCTCGGAGGATGTTATAGTTGTCAATTTGTATTTCTTTTTTGTCAATACAGGACTCACAATTTTCACAGTTCGCCTGGCAGTCCTTTAGATGAGTTTCCGTGAGGCATGCAAAGTCTGCTCCGGCTTCTTGCATGAGTCCTTTCAGGTATGCAACTTTGTTCGTGGACTGGTTTGATTTAAGGCCCTGTATGTTGGCTAGGATTATTTTTATTTTTTCTCTTTCTTTTTCGCATACAGGTGGTTCCGCTTTGTTTTCCGATGGGGGTGCCGGTTTCGTTGCCTTGTGGTCCTCCGTGAATTTACCTCTTTTTATCTTTGTCGGTACCTGTTGTCCCGATAACGCCTGAAGTATCTTTGTTCGTACCTTCTGTCCGGCTCTCGGATTTCTATATTTATATTTGTCAGCTGGTTTTGTAATTGCTGGAGAGTATTTAGCAGCTGAAATGTGTTGGCTGCGTCTAAAAAATGTCCACTCTTCTTTGATGTTCGTTTTTTCTGTTCCCTCGGTGCGTTCCTTTGAGGGTGGTGGTATCGGCATTTTTTTTCGTATTTGCAACTCCCATATCTTTCATAAGTGTTGCAGACCGTAAGATGGTGGAACATGCATTTCTTATCAAACTTGCAATATCCACTTGTGTAATGCATTTTGCATAATGTGGGATGTGCATATATGCATTGCCCATCCCGATATCTGCAGTTTCCTTTCGCGTAGTATTTGCATACGATATTTTACGCTTCTGCTTTCTTTCTTATTATTTACCAAGTTCTTAATTTTGGCATTATCATTATTTTTCTTTGGCTGTTTATATATATATTATATATTATATATATATGAAAAATTATTTCACGAAAGTGACACGTGAAAAGTATTTATGATGAATAAAACCACGAAGGAAAAAGAAACACAAAGGGGTGCTCAAGCGCTTTCGTCTAATGACATCCTCAGGAACACTGGAGTGAAAGGACAGATCAAGGCAATATATAGGTTACAAAAATAAACATACATACATACACATTCACATATATATACATATATATATATACATATATATATATATATATAAATATATACATATATATAGTAAGCATAGAAAAAATTGTGGGAGGAGCCAACATTTATATGGTCACAGAAGAATAAAGAAATAAAAATAAATATAATATAAATTGAGAAAAAATTAATTACAAAATAGTGCCTTAGTGATATATATGTCACAGCCTAAATAATCATAAAGAAATAAACAGGCAAATAAAAAAACCCATAAATACATATACATACATATATATATATATATATACATATAATACACATATATATATATATATATATATATATATATAAAGACACTTTTAGCACTTTGGCCGACCTTCCATATAAATTCAAATGGCTTTTTTATGGAACAGGTCACAAAAGAATAAAGAAATAAAAATAAATATAAATATTGTAAGTGGAGTCTACCAATTCAAGCTCAAGAGGGAGGTTTACAATCGATTTAATAGATGCTGCCAAATTGATATATATGTCACATTATTAAAAAATAAAAATTGAAAGATAAATTTTAAGAGAGGCACACCAATTTATAAGGGAAAAATTACCACATATGCATATTATAGTCACAAACGAATACAAAAATACAAGTAAATATAAATTGGAAAACAAAATGATCCCTAGATGATATATAAAGAACAATAAAATATATATACAACATATTTACGGTATATATACGAAATATAAACGCAATATATACAGAATATATATATATATATATATATATGCACAAGGGAAAAAAAAATTACCAAATTTGTTTTTATAATTATTGTCTGAGAAAACGGTAGGTCGCAAAAGAATAAAGAAATAAAAATAAATATAACTTGAAAAAATTACAAATAATACACGTACACATATATACCCGCATACCCAAATATATATATACATATACACACATATATACAAACACACACACACACACACACATATATATATATATATATATATATACAAGCTAGACCTTCACGAAATGAGAAATCATCCCGCAGAACCTTTGTGAGGTTGTAAGGTAAGGTAAGGTACATACACATATACATATATATATATATATTTAACTGCATACATACATACATACATACATATACACACATACATACATACATATACACACATATACATACAAACACATTTAACTGCAATGACCACACACATACGCACATACACATACATACATACACATACACTCATACAGCAAAAAATTGAAAAATAAAATTGTAAGGGAAACAACAGACAAAAACAAATTTTTTCCAAAGATTTAACAACCTGCCCTTTTTGTTTAAATCCATTCTGAAGGAATTCAGAGCAACGGGATCAAGTTGAAACAGACCTTTACTCATGTTAAGGTTATTTGTAAGTTGAATTATAGCCGACTCAAGAATATTTCTATTAACAATGTTGCTAGAGTGAAACAAAACTGAAACATTATTCCAATCAATACAATGGATAACTCTGACAAATGGACAAAAAGGGCACTGGACAACTGTCCCGTTCTAACGGAATATTGATGCTGTTTTACACGCGTTTGCAAATCCTTTCCCGTCTGACCTATGTAAAAGGAATCACATTGCTTACACCAATTTTATAGATAATGCCTAAATTATTGGTAGGGCTATTTTTTACTATGATGTTTTTCACAATATTGTTATATGAAAAAACTACACTGATATCCAAAAGTTTAAGTACATTAGCAATGCCTAAGAAGCCCGGGAAAAATGGAAGTACTAAAATATTCTTTGACAAGGTGCGAGTGTTATTATTCACACGATAGAAGGTTCGTTTAGCCTTATTAAGACAAGATTCCATGAACGCAGATGGGTAACACAACTCACTTCCAATACCGTTGATATTTTCCAATTCGGCATCGATGTATTCAGGACTGGCGATCCTAAGAGCGCGGAGAAACATTGAGGAAAATATGGCCTTTTTAATAGGGGTGTCATGTCCAGAGTAAAAGTGTACGTAGGACAAATTGTTTGTTTTTTCCGATATATACTAAACTTAAAACCCGGGCTATCCCTATGAACACGCACATCCAAAAACGGGATTGAGTGTTCTTGTTCCACTTCTAAAGTAAATTTAATGGAGGGGACTTGGTCATTTAACTGAAGGAGGAAGTCATCCAGGTCACGATTCATGGGCCAGATACACAAAATATCGTCGACGTACCGCAACCAAGGGATGCCAACCCCCAGGATTCTCGGAATGTAAGTAATTTCAAAAAACTCCATATAAATATTGGAGAGAAGGGGCGACAAAGGGTTGCCCATGGCCATCCCAAAAACTTGTTGATAATGCTCGCCATTGAAAGTGAATTTACAATCCTTGATACAAAGCTTAATAAGCTCCAAAAAGTGTGTGCAGGTAATGGTAAATCATAATTATGTAATTCTCTGGCGAGAAAGTCAAGCATATCATCAATCGGAACTTTTGTGAACAATGAACAAACGTCGAAACTGATCAATCTATCGTTGGTATTAATGCGAACATTATTCAATTTTTCAGTGAGATCCATGGAATTTTTTACGTGTGAATCAGAGACAGTTCCAAGAATGGGGGACAAAACATTAACAAGCCATTTGGAGAGTTTATAGGTAATAGAGCCCACCGAGCTAATAATAGGGCGCATAGGGTTACCCGGTTTGTGGGTTTTAATAAGACCATAAAGATAAGGCAAAGCAGGTGAAGTGGACAAAAAAAGGGGAATTAAATCCTTATGATCTTTGAGAATGCGTTTCAAGCCACTATTGAAAGATTTGATGACATCATCCTGTGGGTTCTTCCTAAGTTTCACGTAGTGGCGGGGTCCTGAAGCAGCTCATTCATCTTTCCAATGTAATCCACTTTGTCCATAATGACTAAGGTGTTAGCCTTGTCTGCTTTAGTAATATGGAGCTCACTATCTTTTTTTAATTGTGAAAGGCTATTGCGGAAACGTTTAGGAAAGTTATCTTCGTAAGAAATATTCGCAGCACCATAGACCAGGCCTTTAACTATGTTAACTAAAAACTGAGGAAGGTTACACTGTTTTTCAAAACGAGCAAGACTATGACAAATTTGTAAAGCAGTAGGTTTTTTAACAATATAAAAGGACATACCAAATCCAAGGGCACTTTTTGCATCGTCACTAATGTTTTTCGAAGAAAGGTTCAAAACACACTTTGAGCTTGCTTTTTTACTCCACTGACTATTTCGAATGAGACTTTTAATTTTGCGATCCAAAATGTTTCGAAGTGAAGAAGTTCTCCGACGCAACTCGTTGTAAATTTCATCAAACAAAGGTTGGATCCACGGTTGGGGAATAACAGTCAAAACATTACGTTTGGCAATGCCTAAATTTTTGAAGGTGGACCACTCATTTTGTCTGGTGACTTCAATATGTTTCTTTAAAATTACTCTGCTAAAGTTGTTGAACGGATGGTCGTCCATTTCTCTGAGGCGAATCGGAAGGAGGGACTTGGGAAGGACCTGCTCCTCCAGACAATTAGTAAGAAACTTCCGTCGGATCCGAATTGCATGCCCCTTCATTAATGTAGAAGCAAACACCGACACAAACGGGGACAATAGAGGGAACAGCAAGGCGAAGGAACGCGTGGTGTTCATTATATGAAAAATTATTTCACGAAAGTGACACGTGAAAAGTATTTATGATGAATAAAACCACGAAGGAAAAAGAAACACAAAGGGGTGCTCAAGCGCTTTCGTCTAATGACATCCTCAGGAACACTGGAGTGAAAGGACAGATCAAGGCAATATATAGGTTACAAAAATAAACATACATACATACACATTCACATATATATACATATATATATATACATATATATATATATATATAAATATATACATATATATAGTAAGCATAGAAAAAAATTGTGGGAGGAGCCAACATTTATATGGTCACAGAAGAATAAAGAAATAAAAATAAATATAAATATAAATTGAGAAAAAATTAATTACAAAATAGTGCCTTAGTGATATATATGTCACAGCCTAAATAATCATAAAGAAATAAACAGGCAAATAAAAAAACCCATAAATACATATACATACATATATATATATATATACATATATATACACACATATATATATATATATATATATATATATAAAGACACTTTTAGCACTTTGGCCGACCTTCCATATAAATTCAAATGGCTTTTTTATGGAACAGGTCACAAAAGAATAAAGAAATAAAAATAAATATAAATATTTGTGTTTCTTTTTCCTTCGTGGTTTTATTCATCATATATATATATATATATATATATACATATATAATATATATATATTATATATATATATATTATATTATATATACTTCCTCGAATTATCCAACGAAGCGATTTCTACAGCAAGGCGACCTATATTAACAATAACCTAAAGTCTCTTTGCCAACAGGAAGGAGTGCATTTTGCTAATTTTTGGAACAGTTTCTACGGCAGGAGGGACTTGTTCCTCGAAGATGGACTTCATCTTAATGAAGTTGGAGCTGCGCGTTTAGGAAGACTATTTCATACTACTGTCTCTTCTTTTCAGGCTGCCGTACGGTCCCAGCGTAAATTCCACAAATTTCCCCCGCGCTCGCGAAGGTGTCGCAATTACAAACAATTTGAAGGTTCTATCCTTAAATGCTCGTAGCCTACGAAATAAAATAAACGAATTTTTTTCTTTAATTGCTTGTGAAGACTATGATTTAATTGCGATAAATGAATCGTGGCTTAGCACTGAAACACGTGACTTTGTAGGGGAGTATCAAATTAAAGGTTATAGACTTTTTGTTAAAAACAGAATTGGTAGGCGAGGAGGCGGTGTTATGTTGTATATCAAAGATAATATTGCGAACGTTATAGAAGTAAAGCACTCAATTCCAGAACCGATAGATTCGACTATAGCAGAACTTAAATTGAACGATTTCAAACTTCTTGTTGCGGTTATATATAGGCCCCCAAATCAAACAGCTGCTACGGACGAAGCGTTATATCGTGAACTAAAGAGAATAATCGGTAGTGAGCAGGCTTTAGTTATGGGTGACTTTAATTGCGCCAACGTGAATTACGATACAATGCAGGGAGACGCGGAAGGTAATCGTTTAGTTAATTTTCTCGAGGATAGCTTTCTTATTCAAAAGGTTGGGGAACCTACGAGGTTGGACAGTATTTTAGATTTAGTAATAACTACGGATGATAGGCTAATTACTGATCTTCAAGTAATAGAACCGTTGAGCAATAGCGATCACAATATGGTAGAGTTTGTCCTCTCAGTAAGTCACTCGAAACCAACTAACTCGACTAAAATTCCTAGCTTCCAGCACGCAACTTTAGTAAATTTCGAAATAAATTTTCACACGTCAATTGGGAAAACGTAATGGGGAACTCCAACGCAAAACTAATGTGGGAATCGTTCGTAACGGTATTTAGGACTATAAATGAGGAATGTGTACCGTACAAAATTAAGCGTGCGAAAGTAAACAACAAGCCCTTGTGGTTTACTTCTAGAGTAGGAGACATTATAAAGAGTAGAGAGAGGGCTTATAGGCTATACAAGTGCGATAAAGATAATCTGTTGTTACGAAACAACTACATATCTCTAAGGCGTGAAGCTAAAAGTGTAATAAAAAAGTCAAAACGCGAATTTGAAATCTCCATAGCTCGTGACGGTAAAGAAAATCCCAAGCGATTCTTTCAATACGTCAATAATAGAAATCCAGTAAAAAGTGTCTTAGGTCCATTAAAAAATGGAAATGGAGATCTAGTCTCTGAAAACAAGGAAATGGCTACCTTGCTAAACGAATTTTTTACGTCAGTTTTTACTATAGAAGATGTAACGAATATCCCTACGGTCATAGACATAATACCTTTTGATAATGGTAATATTTTGGATAATATTGTCGTTAGTGAAGGGGAAGTAATGCGCTATATTGATAAAATGAAAACGCGTAAATCACCGGGTCCGGATTCCATATATCCCATACAACTAAAAGAATTAAAAGATAGCATTGTTGTGCCGCTAACAAAGATTTTTAATGCGTCTATTTCTGAGGGGTGCGTACCAGATAATTTCAAGTTAGCAAACGTAACACCTATCTTTAAGAAGGCGATAAAGGTGCGGCGGGAAATTATAGGCCAATCAGTTTAACGTCTGTTGTAGGTAAGCTACTGGAATCAATAATTAGGGATCGTATAGTCGAACACTTAGAAGTGCATAATCTGGTTAGAAATACGCAGCACGGTTTTAGGCGAAACAAATCTTGCTTAACTAATCTTTTAGAATTTTTCCAAAGCGTGGTTAACGTTTACGATAGACATCGGGCGGTTGATGTAGTGTATTTAGATTTTCAAAAAGCGTTTGACACCGTGCCGCACAAAAGACTCATTGAAAAAACTAAGGCTCATGGAATCAGGGGTGTAGTAATAAATTGGCTAGAAGAATGGTTGCGAGGCAGGAAACAGAGGGTGGTCGTTGATGGAGCGGAGTCGTGTTGGGCTAATGTAGCGAGTGGCGTTCCTCAGGGTTCTGTATTGGGCACCTTGCTTTTTCTTATATATATTAACGATTTAGATGTCGGCCTAGTCAGTACAGTTTCAAAGTTTGCGGATGACACGAAGCTGGGTGGTAGGGCGATTAATGACGAAGATAGAGGTAAAATTCAGGAAGATCTGAATAAAATCGTTGATTGGTCAGTCACATGGCAAATGAGATTTAACGTGGATAAGTGCAAAATTATGCATATAGGTTCGCGTAACGGTAATTTTGCGTATAGTATGTCAGGGAAAGATTTAACAAGCGTAGAGCAGGAAAAAGATTTAGGAGTTATAGTCACTGGTGATTTAAAAGTAGCGAAACAAAGTACAGCGGCGGTCAATAAGGCGAACAAAGTGTTAGGTTTTATAGCTCGAAATTTTGAGTACAAATCGCGCGATATTATAGTTCCTCTTTATAAATCATTAGTTAGACCCCATTTGGAGTACGCGGTCCAATTTTGGAATCCGCATATGCGCAAAGATATAGACAAAATCGAAAGAGTTCAAAGACGAGCAACTAAGATGATTCCGTCTCTTAGGTCAAAGTCGTACGAGGATAGGCTTAAAGAGTTAAAATTGACTACACTCGAGACTAGGAGGTTAAGGGGTGATCTAATCCAGGTTTTCAAAATTATGAATGGGTTTGATAACGTAGATAGAGATAGCTTTTTCGAAATATCTCAATATAATAGGACTAGAAATAACGGGTGTAAGTTGACAAGTAGAAGGTTCGAGACAGCAGTTGCGAAAAACTTTTTTACGCATAGAATAGTAAATAGCTGGAATAGTTTGCCGGTAGAAGTAATTAGTAGCACGTCTATAAACATGTTTAAGAATCGATTGGACGCGCATGTTGATAGAAAGGGTATAGTTTAAGGTAGTAAAATTAAGGCTTTGTGGGGATAGATCCCACAGCTCAACACAAGTGTTGTGGGATATAGGGAGGCAGCGTCTTGGGTTAGGGGATACTCTCTGTCCTTACACACCCCATTTAAAGAGATTCCTCTGCCGAGCGGTGCCCCCCATAGTACTGTGAGGTATTGAAAAACTCATGATCTTCACTTGCCCCACAAACACTTTAAATGGGAGACCCATAATGGGTGCACACACATTTCTACATTACTGTACAGTCTTTACAGCCACACCTACACTTTTCCTCGTATGTATATATTGTAATGTATATGGTTGTAAATTTGACTTGGTCCGCAATCGATATGAACCGTGACTTGATGGATACCGTAATGAAATTGACTGGATTCTTTGGATCTGATATATTTGCATGTCCGTTATATAATAGATATAGAGTGTAACATATTTGTGGATAGTAGTCTATTATGACTTGATCCTCTGGATCGAGAGATTCTATCTTTAGTTTTTAAATCGATAATTTAATTATTTTTAAATTGATAATGTATATGGTTGTAAATTTTGACTTGGTCCGCAATCGATATGGACCGTGACTTGATGGATACCGTAATGAAATTGACTGGATTCTTTGGATCTGATATATTTGCATGTCCGTTATAAATAGATGAATGTCACATATTTGTGGATAGTAGTCTATTATGACTTGCTCCTCTGGACCGAGAGATTCTATCTTTAGTTTTAAACCGATAATTAATTATTTTTAAATTGATAATTATTTAGTTTCGTAAAAATTGGTCGTTGCCAATTTACCGGCAGTTTTTAAATATGTTTTTTATGTTCTTGTGGTTCGGAACCCACGTAAAATTGTAGGTCCCCTCCGCCACCACGGAGGACATACACAATACACGATTACGAACACAGTTAGGTAGACCAGCCATGAGTGGATTCTAGGGTCTTTGTTGGTCTGAAACATTATAACATTATAACATTATAACAGCGTGTCCCAAAGAAATGTATACCCACTTTGTTCGATAATACCAGCTATGAGGATAATAAATATATTACTTTTTATATGTTTTTTAATAAAGAATTTTCTCCTGAATCTAAATATGTAATTATTTTTATTAAAAATTGAAAAGCAAAAAAGTTACAGATGTTTAAATTATAATTATTATTTTCGAGACTTCATGTGCGATATTTTCTAATATTTTGCACGTATACGAGATAAGTTTGAAACCGACGGCACTGTGCAAAACTTACAAAAACAACGTTCTGGAAGACGTCGAACATCTTAGATAAAGTGTCATTTAACCATGGAATTTGTAAATTTTTTGAATTAACTAATAATTACAATTTATGCTTCAATATCAACACTAAACATAAGTATCTCAAAAGAGTCGGTTAAAATATTAGAAAATATCGCACATGAAGTCTCGAAAATAATAATTATAATTTAAACATCTGTAACTTTTTTATTCTTCAATTTTTAATAAAAATAATTACATATTTAGATTCAGGAGAAAATTCTTTATTAAAAAACATATAAAAAGTAATATATTTATTATCCTCATAGCTGGTATTATCGAACAAAGTGGGTAGACATTTCTTTGGGACACGCTGTATATATAGGGTGAACCAAATGTAGGTGGACAGTAAATGATAACGTTTATTTGAGAATACATTTTAATTTTTTTGTATACTATAATACAAAATAAAATTTAAATAAATTTAGTTATAATATTTAATATAATATAACACAACACCATAGTTATAATGAACACCATAGTTATAATATAATATAACACAAACCGTATTCAACCTACTGTCCACCTACTTTTGGTTCACCGTGTATATGAGTATATATTAGAGCCCTGTGAATAAATTTTTTTCGAATCGAATATCGAATCAAATCATCCCAAACATTCAAATCGAATCGAATTTCGAATCGAATCAACTATACACACATAGATTAGTGTTTCTACATACAATTAGTAATAAGCCTAAAATTAATTAACTCTTCTTGAGAACAAGAACAAAACAAAATATGATAAATCTTTCTAAAAAAATATATATTAAGTATTTGATCATGAGGATGAACAATGGTATTAAAGTATGATAAAAGTGTATTACACAAGAGATTGGTCTCAGTATATAGATTGAATTATAATCTAAGTAAAAGAAAAGTGTTTATTTACGAAGTGTTCTTCAAAACAACATCACTGATGTTGTTTATCGGACTTAATGGAGATTCGAAAATATCGAATCGGAGCCCAAGCTAACGAATCAAATCGAATCCTCTCTCCCGATTCGAAATCAAATTGAATCTCGAAGCTTCGCTGGGCCCTAATATATATATATATATATATTATATATATATATATATATATATATATATATATATATAGATATATATCAATTAACTCCTGTTGTATAATGCACTATACGAAAGTATTATTAAAGGTTCCGATCGAGTGCTTTATCAATAGTCATTTAATCTGTAACTGCCTTTAGCATTTGTGTAACATTTGTGTAAATTACTGTGGTCGTCGAATTTAATAAATTTTACGCCATTATGAAAGCCTCGATGCATAATTTACAGTGCGGTTGACACGTGATTGACGCGACATTTTCTCTAACCTCTCGGTTGTAAGGACAAGTTATTGGAATTGGCAGTCCGACGATTTCCGAGTCAGGAGCACGGAGCGGAACTTGAGCCAAGGTCACGAAACCCTTCCTTTTTCTACTGCCTTCCAAATTTAATAGAAAAAGCGCTTCTCTCCGTGCGCATATATATAGTGAATCAGGAGGGACAGAAACTGGCACAGCGCTCAGGACAAACCAACGCGGTCCATTACGCCAACTCCTAGATGATTATTAACCAGCATCATCGGTATTCGAAACCCCGACCTAAGTATCTTCACTTCATCTATAGGAAAATGGTGTTACCCACTCAGCCACAGGCGCTAACTTAATTGATGATAAAAATTTTTTTTGGAAATTTGTCAAGAAAGAAATGGGTGCCAAGAGTGCCATCCCATCAACAATTGATGGAATGTCTTGGGAGGAAGAAATAGCTAAGCTATGGAGAACGCGGTAGTCAAACATCCTAAATAGCGCGGGGAGAGTTAATCTTAATACAGGTTGCAATAGAACGCCATCAGGAGGGGCCACTGAAGATACGGGTACTTCAATGCCTGAAATTAAGAGTTTGATTAAAGAGTTAAAGATACGTTCCTCCTCAAGTATAGATGACCTCTATCGAATGAAAATTTAAAGTATGCTAATGATGTTATAATGTTATAATGTTATAATGTTTCAGACCAACAAAGACCCTAGGATCCACTCATGGCTGGTCTACCTAACTGTGTTCGTAATCGTGTATTGTGTATGTCCTCCGTGGTGGCGGAGGGGACCTACAATTTTACGTGGGTTCCGAACCACAAGAACATAAGAAACTTATTTAAAAACTGCCGGTAAATTGGCAACGACCAATTTTTACGAAACTAAATAATTATCAATTTAAAAATAATTAATTATCGGTTTAAAACTAAAGATAGAATCTCTCGGTCCAGAGGAGCAAGTCATAATAGACTACTATCCACAAATATGTTACATTCTATATCTATTTATAACGGACATGCAAATATATCAGATCCAAAGAATCCAGTCAATTTCATTACGGTATCCATCAAGTCACGGTCCATATCGATTGCGAACCAAGTCAAAATTTACAACCATATACATTATCAATTTAAAAATAATTAATTATCGATTTAAAACTAAAGATAGAATCTCTCGATCCAGAGGATCAAGTCATAATAGACTACTATCCACAAATATGTTACACTCTATATCTATTATATAACGGACATGCAAATATATCAGATCCAAAGAATCCAGTCAATTTCATTACGGTATCCATCAAGTCACGGTTCATATCGATTGCGGACCAAGTCAAATTTACAACCATATACATTACAATATATACACTTACGAGGAAAAGTGTAGGTGTGGCTGTAAAGACTGTACAGTAATGTAGAAATGTGTGCACCCATTATGGGTCTCCCATTTAAAGGTGTTTGTGGGGCAAGTGAAGATCATGAGTTTTTCAATACCTCACAGTACTATGGGGGGCACCGCTCGGCAGAGGAATCTCTTTAAATGGGGTGTGTAAGGACAGAGAGTATCCCCTAACCCAAGACGCTGCCTCCCTATATCCCACAACACTTGTGTTGAGCTGTGGGATCTATCCCCACAAAGCCTTAATTTTACTACCTTAAACTATACCCTTTCTATCAACATGCGCGTCCAATCGATTCTTAAACATGTTTATAGACGTGCTACTAATTACTTCTACCGGCAAACTATTCCAGCTATTTACTATTCTATGCGTAAAAAAGTTTTTCGCAACTGCTGTCTCGAACCTTCTACTTGTCAACTTACACCCGTTATTTCTAGTCCTATTATATTGAGATATTTCGAAAAAGCTATCTCTATCTACGTTATCGAACCCATTCATAATTTTGAAAACCTAAATTAGATCACCCCTTAACCTCCTAGTCTCGAGTGTAGTCAATTTTAACTCTTTAAGCCTATCCTCGTACGACTTTGACCTAAGAGACGGAATCATCTTAGTTGCTCGTCTTTGAACTCTTTCGATTTTGTCTATATCTTTGCGCATATGCGGATTCCAAAATTGGACCGCGTACTCCAAATGGGGTCTAACTAATGATTTATAAAGAGGAACTATAATATCGCGCGATTTGTACTCAAAATTTCGAGCTATAAAACCTAACACTTTGTTCGCCTTATTGACCGCCGCTGTACTTTGTTTCGCTACTTTTAAATCACCAGTGACTATAACTCCTAAATCTTTTTCCTGCTCTACGCTTGTTAAATCTTTCCCTGACATACTATACGCAAAATTACCGTTACGCGAACCTATATGCATAATTTTGCACTTATCCACGTTAAATCTCATTTGCCATGTGACTGACCAATCAACGATTTTATTCAGATCTTCCTGAATTTTACCTCTATCTTCGTCATTAATCGCCCTACCACCCAGCTTCGTGTCATCCGCAAACTTTGAAACTGTACTGACTAGGCCGACATCTAAATCGTTAATATATATAAGAAAAAGCAAGGGGCCCAATACAGAACCCTGAGGAACGCCACTCGCTACATTAGCCCAACACGACTCCGCTCTATCAACGACCACTCTGTTTCCTGCCTCGCAACCATTCTTCTAGCCAATTTATTACTACACCCCTGATTCCATGAGCCTTAGTTTTTTCAATCAGTCTTTTGTGCGGCACGGTGTCAAACGCTTTTTGAAAATCTAAATACACTACATCAACCGCCCGATGTCTATCGTAAACGTTAACCACGCTTTGGAAAAATTCTAAAAGATTAGTTAAGCAAGATTTGTTTCGCCTAAAACCGTGCTGCGTATTTCTAACCAGATTATGCACTTCTAAGTGTTCGACTATACGATCCCTAATTATTGATTCAAGTAGCTTACCTACAACAGACGTTAAACTGATTGGCCTATAATTTCCCGCCGCACCTTTATCGCCTTTCTTAAAGATAGGTGTTACGTTTGCTAACTTGAAATTATCTGGTACGCACCCCTCAGAAATAGACGCATTAAAAATCTTTGTTAGCGGCACAACAATGCTATCTTTTAATTCTTTTAGTTGTATGGGATATATGGAATCCGGACCAGGTGATTTACGCGTTTTCATTTTATCAATATAGCGCATTACTTCCCCTTCACTAACGACAATATTATCCAAAATATTACCATTATCAAAAGGTATTATGTCTATGACCGTAGGGATATTCGTTACATCTTCTATAGTAAAAAGTGACGTAAAAAATTCGTTTAGCAAGGTAGCCATTTCCTTGTTTTCAGAGACTAGATCTCCATTTCCATTTTTTAGGACCTAAGACACTTTTTACTGGATTTCTATTATTGACGTATTGAAAGAATCGCTTCGGGTTTTCTTTACCGTCACGAGCTATGGAGATTTCAAATTCGCGTTTTGACTTTTTTATTACACTTTTAGCTTCACGCCTTAGAGATATGTAGTTGTTTCGTAACAACAGATTATCTTTATCGCACTTGTATAGCCTATAAGCCCTCTCTCTACTCTTTATAATGTCTCCTACTCTAGAAGTAAACCACAAGGGCTTGTTGTTTACTTTCGCACGCTTAATTTTGTACGGTAACATTCCTCATTTATAGTCCTAAATACCGTTACGAACGATTCCCACATTAGTTTTGCGTTGGAGTTCCCCATCACGTTTTCCCAATTGACGTGTGAAAATTTATTTCGAAATTTACTAAAGTCTGCGTGCTGGAAGCTAGGAATTTTAGTCGAGTTAGTTGGTTTCGAGTGACTTACTGAGAGGACAAACTCTACCATATTGTGATCGCTATTGCTCAACAGTTCTATTACTTGAAGATCAGTAATTAGCCTATCATCCGTAGTTATTACTAAATCTAAAATACTGTCCAACCTCGTAGGTTCCCCAACCTTTTGAATAAGCTTCATATCTAAAATTATTATTCTCAGCCATGCTTTGCTCAAAGTTATATTTCTGCAGAGTTTATGAATAATAATAATAATAATGATTTGGGTTGTTTAACCTGCTTCGCAACATCTAAGGTCATATGACGGAGGGGACCTCCCGTACAGCTTTACGTGGGATCCGAACCACGGGTCGCTACATAACCTGGACGTGGAGGACGGTCTCCCATCCAACTACTACCCAGACCCATTGTCGCTTAATTTCGCTGATCAACGGGAAGCGGTGTTATGAGGGTATAGATCACACCGCTTGTCAAAAATATATTTGGGGACATTTTCTCCATCTATAACTACAGACCTATTGCTGTTGCCTCCTGCTTCTCAAAACTACTTGAGAAACTTTTGCTACACCGACTAAATACTTATTTACTCACCAAACCTTTATACTGTAGTTAGATGAGGCAATATATTGTTCGAATGTTTTGGCTCCTCATACGGAGTTAGACAAGGCTCCTTGCTTTCCCCTCTGCTGTTTAATTTAATATATATATATATATATATATATATATTATATATATATATATATATATATATATATATGAATAGAACGACGTAAATAAGGAGCGTCTCTGCACACGGGGAAGAGAAATAACGAATAAATGAAAAATGAGGCGAACCGCCTCATTTTTCATTTATTCGTTATTTCTCTTCCCCGTGTGCAGAGACGCTCCTTATTTACGTCGTTTCTATTCATTTATATACTGCGTGGTCATTGCAGTTAAATGTATATATATATATATATATATATATATATATATATTATATATATATATAATGATGGATTAATTACTTCTCTTAATGAAAAAAGAATAGCCCTTGGCCCCTCCTTCCGGCATAAGAAAATTAGTCTATGCCGGTGATATGGTATTAATAAGGCCTTCGGTGAAAGGTCTGGATCGCCTTATAAAAATTTGTGAATTATATTCACAGAACCATGACATTAACTTTAATGCTACCAAAACTAAAGTTACGCAATTCCATCCTAAACTCTTCGACCAAACAGCTAATATTATTTTCCCAATGTGAGACGAACCAGTAGAGCAGGTATAAAAATTTAAGTATCTGGGTCAAATTATCACCAGCTCCTTGAGTGGCGACTCGGACATAAGATAATATCGAAGTCAACGTGCAAAAGCAAACTTGATTATGAGGAACTTCAGATTCTGCAAAAGTGAAGTTAAAGACACCCTTTGGATCACCTGAAGATCCGTCATCCCACCCTTTTTTAGTTAGCTTTATAAGTCTAACTAACGAAAATATCACGACCTAACCTAACCAATCGTCATGGGCGTACAGTTGACCTAACGATTGGTTAGGTTAGGTCGTGATATTTTCGTTCCTTAGACTTACAAAGCTAACTAAAAAGGATGGGGTGATGGATCATCAGGTGGTCTCACCCTTTTTCATATTTTCTGTACTAATATGTGTGGGCAGCAACTGTGGGTTAATTATAAAAGATTCTTGCGGAAACCTAAATTTGAATTATAACATATCTTTTAGATGGCTGCATAAGTTACCTCCAAGATGTTAATCTTCACAAATGATCTCTAACCAATTCAAAACAACCAATCTAATTGTTCAGGCTATAATGTCTATTTGTGTCTTCTAAACTACGGACTCTCTGGTATGAAAGTGTTTGTCTATAGCTCCACTTAACACCAAGATAAGCATTTTCATTATATGTACTTTGGATCACCTGAAGATCAGGACCCCCCCCCCCATGTATTCTTGTTTTTTGCTTTACAGTACCAAATATAATAATAAATTAAATTGAATGCCCGGTTAGGTCAACTGTACGCCCTTGACGATTGGCTAGGTTAAGTCGTGATATTTTCGTTAGTTTTAACGAAGATATCATTTGGTAATTGAGGCTGGGGGCCCTGATCTTCGGGTGATCCCGTACTTCTTTTTTCTTATTTATATATTTTTATTTTAGTATTAACTTTGGGTAGTTTTTGCTATTAAAATTATTATTTGTTTCATTACGTCTATTAGTTTTATTTCTTTTTAAGTTCTAATTTTTTGATTGTTTAATCAGTCGTGTTGATTATGACCTTGATGAATATTGGACTTTGTTTTAAGGGATTTATCTCCTACCAATAAACATTATCATTATATATATATATATATATATATATATATATATATATATATATATATATATATATATATATATATATATATATATATATATATATGATACACACAGACCGTGCATGGAACAAGGAACTCTTCTGGGAAAATTAAATCCACTATAGTCCGAATAAGTAATGGTAAATGACAAATACCATAGTTTTTCTTTTTCATGATGCTAGCCCGACGTGGGCAACGGGTCACTCGCAAAGAGGTCCCATAAATATAGCTTCTCTCACCAGCTATCTGCAAAGAAGACAGGATCCAACTTTGGGACATGGATCTAGGGTTTAAAGCAGCCTAGCCCTGCTACATTTAGAACCTCAGTATAAGCAAAAGACTCGCTGCCTTCACGTCAGATTGAATACATCAAATAAAAAAGGGGTAACTATTATATTTTTAGCCAATTATATTTTTAGCCGATTATACAGGGTGTACATAAAGTCAGGATCTATTTTTGTGAAATAATTATTTTTTTCTATTTTTCTTTTCAGAAGTCCTTAGAATGAATACAGAAGAGCGTGTGGCAATAGTAATTTGGCGAATCGAGGGAAAGAAATACAATGACATCAGAGAGAAGTTAGAAGGAGATTTCATAAACCGGGGCCAATAGACAAGACAATACGAAAATTGGTGAACAAATTTAAACGAACGGGATCTGAAATGATGAAGCAAGATCAGGACGACCGTGTATGTCAGATCTTACCGTGAATGCAGTACGCGGAATTATCACTGAGGAGCCACGTACGTCCGTTCGTGCTGCATCACACAGACTCGGCCTCCCGACGTCATCTGCGCACAAAATTCTGAAAGTTAATTTGCAGAAGAAAAGCTATCATTTGCAGGTTTTACATGATTTACATGAGGAAGATTTCCCTCGACGAAGTGCTGTGTGTGCTGATCTCGTAGAACAAATCTGGAGTGATAATTTAATGGACAACATTCTCTTAGTGATGAAGCCACTTTCCATACGGGTGGAAAAGTAAATCGCCATAACTGTCGAATTTGGGCAGATGAAAGACCGAATGATTTCGTCCAAAATTGGGAAAGAGACTCACCTAAAGTTAATGTCTGGATGGGTTGAACAAAATCTAAGGTTTATGGTCCTTTTTTCTTTGCTGAAGCTACAGTTACGGGGCTTATTTATCTGGACATGTTGCAGCAATTCCTTGAACCTCAGCTGATTGGGGATAGGATTGTTAGTACCGTCGTCTATCAAAATGATGGTGCTCCTTGTCACTATGCCAAAATTGTTCAGGATTATCTAAATGGACTTTTTCCAAATCGCTGGATCGGACGCGGAAGCAACAGACCTTGGCCAGCGAGATCACCAGATTTAACCCCTTTAGATTTCTTTGCATGGGGCTTTATCAAATCGCACGTCTATCAGACGAAGATTACGAGTCTTGAAAACTTACGTACACGTATACGAACTGCTGCAGATAACATAACCCCGCAAATGCTCCAGAATGTGTTTAGAAATGCTGCGGAACGATTTGAGTTGTGCAGGGATACTGATGGGCGTCACGTCGAATCCTACTCTTAATTATTTAATAAATGTTACCATTTTATCATTTTATGATTGAATTCCATATAATTTCTAAGTGCTTCACAAAAATAGATCCTGACTTTATGTACACCCTGTATTTTAGCCGATTATATTTTTAGCCAATTATATTTTTAGCCAAAAACCAAAACTTTTTGGTGGTTTTGGTTTTTGGCTAAAAATATAATAGTTACCCCCTTTTTCTTTGATGTATTCAATCTGACGTGAAGGCAGCGAGTCTTTTGCTTATATTGAGGTTCTAAATGTAGCAGGGCTAGGCTGCTTTAAACCCTAGATCCATGTCCCAAAGTTGGATCCTGTCTGCTTTGCAGATAGCTGGTGAGGGAAGCTATATTTATGGGACCTCTTTGCGAGTGACTCGTTGCCCACGTCGGGCTAGCATCATGAAAAAGAAAAACTATGGTATTTGTCATTTACCATTACTTATTCGGACTATAGTGGATTTAATTATCCCAGAAGAGTTCCTTGTTCCATACACGGTCTGTGTGTATCATACAAAACCTCAGGGAACCATTCTGAGTTCATTCCCATATATATATATATATATATATATATATATATATATATATATATATATATATATATATATATATGTTATAATGTTATAATGTTATAATGTTTCAGACCAACAAAGACCCTAGGATCCACTCATGGCTGGTCTACCTAACTGTGTTCGTAATCGTGTATTGTGTATGTCCTCGTGGTGGCGGAGGGGACCTACAATTTTACGTGGGTTCCGAACCACAAGAACATAAGAAATTTATGTAAAAACTGCCGGTAAATTGGCAACGACCAATTTTTACGAAACTAAATAATTATCAATTTAAAACTAATTAATTATCGATTTAAAACTAAAGATAGAATCTCTGGATCCAGAGGATCAAGTCATAATAGACTACTATCCACAAATATGTTACACTCTATATCTATTTATAACGGACATGCAAATATATCAGATCCAAAGAATCCAGTCAATTTCATTACGGTATCCATCAAGCCACGGTCCATATCGATTGCGGACCAAGTCAAAATTTACAACCATACACATTACAATATATACACTTACGAGGAAAAGTGTAGGTGTGGCTGTAAAGACTGTACAGTAATGTAGAAATGTGTGTGCACCCATTTTGGGTCTCCCATTTAAAGGTGTTTCTGGGGCAAGTGAAGATCATGAGTTTTTTCAATACCTCACAGTACTATGGGGGGCACCGCTCGGCAGAGGAATCTCTTTAAATGGGGTGTGTAAGGACAGAGAGTATCCCCTAACCCAAGACGCTGCCTCCCTATATCCCACAACACTTGTGTTGAGCTGTGGGATCTATCCCCAGAAAGCCTTAATTTTACTACCTTAAACTATACCCTTTCTATCAACATATGCGTCTAATCGACTTTTAAACATGTTTATAGACGTGCTACTAATTACTTCTACCGGCAAACTATTCCAGCTATTTACTATTCTATGCTTAAAAAAGTTTTTCGCAACTGCTGTCTCGAACCTTCTACTTGTCAACTTACACCCGTTATTTCTAGTCCTATTATATTGAGATATTTTGAAAAAGCTATCTCTGTCTACGTTATCGAACCCATTCATAATTTTGAAAACCTGGATTAGATCACCCCTTAGCCTTCTAGTCTCGAGTGTAGTCAATTTTAACTCTTTAAGCCTATCCTCGTACGACTTTGACCTAAGCGACGGAATCATCTTAGTTGCTCGTCATTATGTATACGTAATAATAAGCGGATTTAAGCATAGGCAGAGTAGGCAAATTTTGAGAGGCGGCAAATTTTGTCGTATTTCAACGCAAATAGGCAAAGAAAACAAAAATTTGTGAATTAAATGAATTCACTAATAAGTTTTAAAATAAAAAAAGAACAGCAGCCTCTAATAGCGAACTAGCGACATCAAATGGCACAACTATAAGCCATTGTGGTGACAATTTCTTTGCCAAGGGGCGGCAAAATGCTAAGTACGCCTCTGTATATATATATATATATATATATATTATATATATATATATATATATTATTATATTATATTATATATATATATATATATATATATATATATATATATATATATATAAAGTTCTTAACAAAACTTTATACCGTAAAGCCTTTAATAGGCCTGAAGTTTTAAAAATGCGCTTTTAGTTCACTCTCACAATAAAATTAATAAGTTTTAAGTGCAAGAGTTTTCAACGCCTTCACCCCCAAGTTCGTGTTTCTCAAAAATTAAAATGTTTCTTCCTTGATCAATTATAATGGAAAATAAACTTAGTTTGCGATTAGCGGACTATATTCTGTGAAAATTGAAATCTGGTTCCACAGCAGGAAGACCTGGCAATTGACTGAGAACCAAAATTAAGGAAGAAATTATAATAATAATGATAATTATAATAATAATGAAATAATAATAATAATAATAATAATACATTAATAATAATTTAAAAATGGAATTTATTTTTTACTCTGTTTTCAAAATAATTTTGCAAGAAACTCGTCAAATTGGAAGAAATGGAAGTAGGAGTACATAAATAAGGGCCATATTAAATTTTCAAAATGTTCCATTAGTACAACGGTTTTCAAACTTTTTCTATTTCTGTACCCCTTGAATTCTTTCAGGGGATTTTCTGGATTTTTGAGAGAGAGATAGACGATTTTTACTTTCTTTACGACCGTGTGACTCGTGGCCGTTCGTTAATCGTATATAAAATTAAAAGGGTTATATTTTCAGGACCCCTTCGCGTACCCCCTAAGATTCCTTCGCTCGCGTACCCCAGTTTGAGAACCACTGCATTAGTAGCTTCATTTCGATGAATATTTAACCTGAAACTTTGGCTTTATTTAACTAATAATAATATTAATAATAATAATAATATTAATATTAATAGTAAATAAAATATCAAATAAAGCCTTAAATTTTTTTTTAAAACGTGCTCTTACAGTGCCTCTAAATTGGTTACTTTTGCAAATTTTAATCATATACGAGTGTATATGTATATTACACACACACACACACACACACACACACACACTTTTGATTGAAAGGTTTGGTTTTTGGCAATCGCAACTTAGTGAGAAATAAAAAGGACGAGATGGTACATGTTTATTAACAGACGTTTCGGAAAAGTTCAATTTCCATCATCAGTGCTAAAAAAATTAAAAAAAATTAAAAAAATGAATAAATAAATGTGATGAACTAAAATGTATACAAAACTATATTAACATAATCCTATAATATTAATGATGTATTTCTATCGAGTATGTGAAAATGAAAAGTGTATATACACACACACACACACACACACACACACACACAGGAAGGTAAAGCAACAGTTAACATGTACGAAGGTTAAAATGATGACAGATAATGTAACAATATCTTATCAGGTTATTATTGGAGTAATAAACCGATTGTAAAAAGGTTGGAAATGAGTAAATGTTGAAATATTCATATCAGATTGTTCGGAAGTTAAAATGAGTGGTTTCTTTTCCGGTGGTGAGGCACAAGAATCTATTTAGCTATGTTTAAGTTAAAAGCAAAACTATAGTCGTTAAGGGTTGGTTTTATACTAAGGATATGTAGGGATTTGGGGATGCGGAGGTCGGTTGGTTGGTGTGCTGATTTAATAATTTTGAAGTTGGTGGGAAGCAGGGAGTGGTTGTAGTGTCGGTGAGCCCTTATTGTTGATTTGGAAAGTCTATTTAAAGGTTGTGATGTTCTAGTTGAAATATCACGATACCCGTCCACTCTTGTTTGATACTGTCGAATGGTGCTGCCAATATAATTCGTTTTGCAGCCAATACAGTTGAAAATATAGACAGTGGTTGAGACAAAGGGCTGAGGTGTTATTTCGTTATGGTTGAAGTATGATTTAATGCTGTTGCTGTTGACTGATGAATACAAATTGAAAGTTGATTTGAAGGTAGAGAGGAGTGAGTAGGTAGCGAAGTTCTGAGTGTATTTGTAACGAATGTAATCGTAAAAGGGGAAAGAAAAGTATTGTATGTCTTTTTTAACGGTGGGGACTTTTAAGTGGGGTTGATAAAAGTTGTTACGAAAATTTCGAGTTAGAGATTGTAGTAAATGTTTAGGGAAAGAGTTATTAATGCTGAAATTGTGAATTAATTCTATTTCATTATGGAAGGCTAAGTAGGAAGAAGGAAATTGATAAACACTGTGGATTAAGATTTTAATGCCGTTAATGTTATAGAGTGAAGGGATGTGGCTCAGGTAATTGGTACCAAAGCCTGTGTATGTTGGTTTCCGATATATAGAGGTGCTGAATTTATTATTTTGTTATGCTATTGTCATATCTAAAAAAAGTATAGGATGTTGTTGGATTCGTCTTCTTCAGCGAACTTCATCATCACAATTTCCAACACCAAAACATCACTAGATGTAGTTCGTAAATTACTAAAGTAGTACGTCACTAGCTCCTACTGATGTATAAGTTCACTACTGCCATTATTACCAATAATAATTAATTACCATTTTATAATTAACAATTCAAAATATGCTAATTTCCTGCAACACTTTTAATTTCATAATTTATCATAAATTATTATTTTTTATTAAGGATCATTTATTCGCTAGTAAATGTACAATCGATCATTTTATTTAAAATTGTGTAAAATAATCAAACGCTACTTTTGTAAATTTTTACCTTTTGTTTATTATTATTATTATTATTATTATTATTATTATTACTTGTCATTTTCACTTTTCTTATGTAATAAATAAACTGAATCCCATTAATTTTGCCTAAAATGCTTCCATGCTTTCAACGGCATATTCAGATTGGAATACTGTGAATATATGAAAATGAAAAGGTTTATTGGCAGACTATAGTCCATATGACAAATATTATTAATACAATGCCAGTTCATATACTAAGGATAAAAATATATACAATTGATTAGAAATAATACTGCACTGTCGAAGTTAAGTGGAGCTACATACAGACGTTTTCGTACCAAGAAGTCCATAGCTTAGAGGATAAATGGCAGGACTCATGGATAGCTTGGATGATCGGGTTGGTTGATTTTTTAATTCTTTGCATTAGAATTTGTTGAGCACGTCTTGTTACCTCCGGGAAGCTCGGGACATTGCGGGTAGCAAACATTTGAAGCTGAGCATCTCGGGGGGTAATTTATGTAAGAGTCTAAAAGACCTGTTGTACAGCAAATTTAGGGTTCTGCCAGAACCTTTTTTATAATTCACCCAGAGTTGCTGACCGTATATATTACTGCAGAAAGTACGAAAGAGTGTGTCTTTAGCTTCACTTGTACAGAAACGAAAGTTCCTTATGGTCAGATTCGCTTTAGCACACAGGCTTCGAGATTGTTTTCTTATATCCGAGTCATCACTCAAGGAGCTGGTAATAGTTTGACCCAAATACTTAAACTCTTGTACTTCCTCAATTACTTCACCATTCATTTTAAACCTTATATCAGCTGGCTGATTACAGCTTTTAGGATGAAATTGCATAACCTTAGTTTTTATAACATTAAAAAGAATATCATGTTTCTGCGAATACACTTCGCAGACATTTAATAGCCGATCCAGACCCTTAACAGAGGGACTTATTAACACCATATCATCGGCATAAACTAAGTTATTTATCCTTGTGTTATCTATACAACATCCCACTGTTGCCTCATTAAGTGAAGCAAGTAATCCATCAATATACACATTAAACAGCATAGGGGAGAGCAAGGAACCTTGTCTCACCCCGCAAGAGGAGCCAAAACAGTCGGATAGTACATTGCCCCACCTAACAGTGAAAGATTGGTGGGAATACCAAAATTTCAATAAATTTAATATTTACATGGGAACCTTCCTGTCTTCTAGTTTTGCAAATAAAATATTGTGGTTCACCCTATCATATGCCTTACTTATATCAAGGAAACAGCTATAAATGGTTGAATTACTGTCAATGTATTTAGATATTGTTTCTTTAAGTACATTGATACACAGGTCAGTTGAGTGGGACCTTTTAAAGCCAAACTGATTAGATGTCCATAGGAAATCATTTAATCGGAGTAACAAGAGTTTTTCTAGTGTGTATATATATATATATATATATATATATATATACACACACACACACACGAAAGAATGTGCAATGGGAATAGGTGCTATTTGCTCAGAGTGAGTGTAATACGCAAAAGGCTGTTAAGAGTTTTGCGGGCGGTGCGTGAGAGAAGACTGTTCAAAGTGAATGTGGGTAAAAGCAATTTATTGATTGTGGAGAATAAAGAAAATTCGGACTGTCAGGTGATTATGTAAGGTGAAACACTAGAGGTGGTAGAATATTTTAGGTATTTGAGATACGTTTTGTATGAAAGAGGTACGAGTGCGGATGAAATTAATAGTAGAATGAATCAAGGGAGAAAGGCAGCGGGTGCGCTGAGAGCGGTTGTGAGGAAGCGGATACTGAGTAGAGATGCTGTGAGATGTTTACGTGAAGGAGTGTGAGCACCGATACTTTTATGTGGGTATGAAACATTGACATGGCATGGAAGGGAGAAGTCAAGGGTAAGAGCAGTTGAGATGGATAACTTGAGAAGTATGTGTAGCGCGCGTCAGATTGATAGAGTGAGAAATCTTGTGGTTCTGACGGATGTGGCGTGCGGAAGTCAGTGGAAATGAAAATTGAGAAAAATGTGTTAACGTGGTTTGGACATGTTGAAAAAATGGAAGATGACAGAGTTTTGAAAATAATGTAGGAGACTGTTTGCGAAGGTAGAAGGAGAAGAGAGAAGCCGAGAAGAAGATGGCTGGACACGGTGAATGATTGCGTGAGGAAGCGTGGACTTGATCTGGGTGATGCGCGAGAAGTGACTGCGAGTAGGCTGGAATGGAGAAGGTTTGTTAAAGGTACGTAAGTTCGGAACTCTGTTTCTTTTATTACCGACAAATCCTGGAAACCCCACACACATATCGTATGAAACGTCACAGGTGTGGAAATCAGCTGTGTGGGATGGGGGGAGGGTGCTAGTCCACCAGGATGCCAGTGTGAATGAATGCATATGCTTCAGTTTCTAACGTTTCTTTTCTTCCTTATGTTATATCCGAACATGTCTGCCTTTTCACCCCAACTCATTTAGAAAATGAGATTTTCACGATATATATATATATATATATAATATATAATATATATATATACGGAGAGAGAGAGAGAGAGAGAGAGAGAGAGAGAGAGAGAGAGAGAGAGAGAGAGAGAGAGAGAGAGAGAGAGAGAGAGAGAGAGAGAGAGAGAGAGAGAGAGAGAGACCCAAAAAATGCTTATTTAAGATCAAACGTTTCAGAAATTACAATAAAATTCGATAAAGCCAAGATGTGACTAAAGTAGGAAAGTAATTTTAAAATATACTGTACACTCATTTAAAAAGAAGAGTCGGAGTTTTAGATAGGTTGAAGTTTATAAATTAAACGTGACGGGTTCGAGCCTAACTAGCTTCTAGTGTTCCACCTAATTGTCCGTCCTCCTTTTCTCTTTTCATCTCTATAATGGATGTTAAAACGTCGTGAAAGTATGAAGGAACGATAGTGTAATTTGACTGAAGAAAGATAGTGTAATTCAAGTGAAGTATTGGTATTTCGTAGTGTTTAACACGTTGGATGCCAACCGGGTTTTTGGCTGTTTACCCGGCTGTACCGAACGCCATTTTTGGACTACAAGAAAAACGACCCACCAGTAGTGGGTTGTGCGGTACCTACTGTTAATGACGACGAACTTCTGTAGAATCAGTAGAAAATTGGACATCTTTTCAGTTTATGGCATGATTCATCATTATTTCCAAGGAATAAAGGTCACGGTGAAATCGTTACTGAGGGTTTAATGTGAATAATATTTTGAGGCAAAGGTTTTTTTTTTTTCTTTTATATGTAAAATGAAACCCAAAATATTTAATTTAAAATCCTTTTGAAGAAACCTGAAATTGAGACCTTAGGAAACAACAACAACAACAACAACTTGACATTAACCTTCAAAAACACGAACGAATATAATATTAATTGAAATTAATACGACTGGTCAGAGCTCGTTGTGTATAATTATTATAAATAGAAATATATTTGTACTTTTAAAGAGAAAATCTTGAATCTTTTTAAAGTATCCGACATGTTTTATACTATAAAAGTCGAATTAAAAAATTATACCAGCTTATTTAATTAAATTTTCAAATATTAATGTTGAAATTGCTAATTGGCTGGCTTTGATGTTAATTGCCTAATTGCCAATCTCCTACGCTGAAGTTTTATATTTCCTTAAAACCAAGAAAATAGACTATTTTCCTTTGATTTCTTTTTACAATTTTTTCTCCTGTTTAATTTTCCATTCTTTGTTAACAATATTTTTATCTGTTATTTATTTATTATTTTTTTTTTAGAGATGTTTGGACACGAAGCTCCTCCCCCATTGCATTAATTTATAACACAATAGAAATAATTTTTTTTAAGGTGTTTGAACACGAGGAACCTTCTTCTTGATTGCGTTAATTTATAACACAATAAAAATAATTAGTTTTAAGTTAATTACATTAACATTTTCGGGATTTTCTTTTTTTAGATGTAAAATGAATAAGTTCTACGTCCAGATACGTAGAAGATTACCGTAATGGTAGCGATAAAGCTAAAGATTGAAATTAACCGTAATAAACGGTGATCTCTTTACCGTGTCTGACAGGGTTATAGATGCGGTTTTATTTTATTGATTTTCTTTCCCACAGTGAAATTCCGCACGCACCAATTGACTTCTAAATTAATACGTACTGAGATGCGCAAACAAACAAATAAGCTTACAGTTTAGAATTTACAGTTTTATTACAGATACTGGATCAATGAAAGCCACCCCCAGCCTTCTTTAGTTAACTTTATAAGGCTAACTAACGAAAATATCACGACTTAACCTAACCAATCGTTAGGTCAACTGTACGCCCTTGACGATTGGTTAGGTTAGGTCGTTATTTTCGTTAGTTAGCCTTATAAAGCTAACTGAAGAAGGCTGGGGGTGGCTTTCTTTCATTGATCCCAGATCCTAAAATACACTTCAATTTCTTTATTTCTATATAAAGAAAAGATTCAAAGCCTGGATTTGTCGCATATCTCTCGAACGTCTGGATAATAATACTCATTTCAGTTGTCTATTATAACCTTACCGAGTTTATTTCCTTCATCTGATATCGAATAAACGAATAATTGAGAGTTAAATTCGGTAACCAAATTGAAAATTCGTATAATTGGATTTAGGCGAAGTCAATTAAATTTTCAAAAAGTAAAATTGTAAAAGAATCAAAGAGAAAAATTCGGTGTATCGTTCTTTAAACCAAATAAATGTTTTGATATCTCAGTTAAACTCGGTAAAAACGAGTTTCATTTAAATCAATTAGAATTCAACTCAGGCTTATTTGGGGAATTTATTCTCACGAATATGTAAATTTTTTTTAGAAATACTTAGAGTACTTTGAAAAAGGTTTAAAAAGCCATAGTTTGGTTTCACGAAAAGTGGCGTTTCTTTCGCGTAGATTTCGAATGATTAATTCTTTTCTGATTTTTGCTGGAAGATGTGTGTAATGTAGTGTAGTGTATTGTTTTTTAATGAATACATTTAGTAAGGAATACACATTAAATAATTAAATACTAATGATGAATAATTTTATATTCATTTGTTATTTGTAATTCAGATATTTAATGAATCACCAAAGTTTCTTTTTAGCGAATCTTCTTCGAAAAACCTGATTCCAAATTTATTTATTTCCAAAATAATTTTTATCAATTTAATATTTTAAATTTTTTCGTGTAATCCCAATTTTACGGTCTTTTAACGCCGTTATCAGACTTCACTTTCGTTTAGTCGATATCAGATGAAGGAAATAAACTCGGGGAAGGTTATAGGCAATTGAAATATTACGAGTAATACTATCCGAACTTCCTGGAGATGCGCGACAAATGGGTGCAAAATCCCCCCCCCCCCCTCACCAGACTCTGAATCTCTTCTTTATATAGAAATGGAAAAACATTTCACGTTCCGTTTTAAGAAAAATAATAAGAGTTACTGGAATATCGCTTTTACAAATGTATTGAAGTGTATTTTAGTATGTGTAATAAAGCTGTAAATTTTAAACTGTATTCTTGTTTATTTGTTTGTTTGGGTATCCTAGAACTGGGAAGAATTTGCGGAGGATTAATTTAGAAGTCCCTGCGGAAATTCAGTGAAATGAAACCTCCTGATCCGTAACTGTGTGTGTCAGATATGACAAAGAGGTCAATGTTTATTACGGTTCATTTCAATCTTTAGGGTCATCTCACGCGTTATATAATATAGCATTTGATTGTCAGTACCATTGCAATCACCTTCTCTCTACCGATTTTGCGCATAGAACTTTATTCATTTTTATTTATAATAAAAATAAATTCTAAAAAATACTAAATATAATTGAGTTAAAAATAATGATTTTTATTGTTTTATAAATTAATGTAATGAAGAAGATGCCTCGTGTCCAAATACCTATAAAAAAATAATTATGTCTATTGTATTATTAATTACTACAATGAAGGAGGTTCCTCGTATTCAAACGTCTATTAAAAGAAACTAAAAGATAAAAACATTATTAACAAAGAACTGAAAATTGAAAAAGCAAAAAAAAAAAAAATTTTAAATGAAGAAATGAAAGGAAGTAATTTATTTTTGAAATATTTTTTTTTCGTGTGACACTGTAAAAAAAAGTTAATTTTTATCGAAATCATTAGGAAATCCTAAAGCCAAGTTTAATATAGAGATACGCGTTAAAATTCATTGTAGTATATTAACAAAACGTTGATGGGTACTTTAATATTTACATTATCTATTAAAGTTCATTGTATCACGATGGTTAATGAAATGAATGAATTACGGCGTAAACCAGAAAACTACCGGGAGTTTCTCGTTTTTAAAAGTCGTTTCAAAACCCGTAAATCCGAATACGTATTCTTTAGCGCGCAAATTTAAATCAGCGTTTATAGACTGTATTACAATTGTAAAAATACTGTCTTTTTTCAATATATCTTACAGTGCTGAAATAACTTACATTATTTATGTCTCTATTTTGTATTTGTTGTAAGTGTTGTTGATAAAAGTCGATCGATTCATTAATTGTACGCAAATGCGCTT